>JAUYWI010082565.1:0-13039 GCA_034780595.1 Parotoplana pacifica
GGAGCAAATGTATGTAGTTTCAGAAAGACCATTAAAATTAATAAAATCAATATTGTTATTACTAATGATTTTAAGGAAAGCAGCTTCATGAACATCTTGTTGATCTGTGTAGCAAAGAAATTATCACAAGATTTTAATAAACTAATAACATCCTTGATAGAATTATTTGAACTATTTTTAATATGAGTAAGAAGAGAAATAAATTCATTGTCGGAATTTAAATATCTATTGATATTAATAAAGTTGTATATTTGGATTAAACTATTTAAATAACAAACCTTTTGGACAAAAGCAACTACTAATTGTGGCAGAATTAACAGCATTAACAGAAATGCTGGCAAAAAAATTATGAGGAATAATATAATAAAACATTTGATAAATTCGGAATTACTATTAGATTTAAAATTTGGAATTTTAGGTACAGAACATTTTAGTAATAAACATACTTATCTGAATATTAATTTTATTAAGAGGCAAATTAATATATAATATGCTGAAATCATATGTTAGAAATGAATGAGCTTTAATATTTTTAAACTATAGAAGAATGTACACTCCAATAATGGCTAATACCAGTGCATTTGACAATCACACACCAGTATGATTTAAAATGAGATTTTATAGATTAAAGAGCAAGACAAACAACTTAAGCTAAATGAGTTGTAGTACAGTTTGAAATTTTTAGAAATGATGGAAATAATATGATTGAAATAAGTATCAAAAAGAAATGGTGATGTAATTTCTTTTTTAGCCCATTTGAAAATCCTGTTTTTAATATCTGATTTTAGATAATGTAAAGTTTTAAAAATTAAATGAGGGACTAATCCTAAATATAGCACCCTTCCAAGAATAGATATAAGATTCTTGTCTTTAACAATTACATGATTATAATCTTTAAGAACAGGATTTGTTATACAATCACATGAACCATTAGATGATTATTAAGAGTATAATTATAAAATTATAATTACTGATCGATTTGTTATAAATAAAACAAACTTTAATGGTTATATCATGAAATAATTAGCTGGTAATAAATTATGAATATTTTTTGAGTAAAAAATGGAATGCCAATTAATATGTTCAACATATTTGATTTCGAAGTGTATTTTAAAAATAATAGATTTATTTTTATCATTTCTATAATGAGTGTTATTAATATCATTAATAAATCTAACATTGGATGTCAAAATTATATTAACAAATGAATTATCATAGTTACCAATATTAATTTCACATATTTTCTTTAAGATATATTTAGTTGACTTAGCAACTAAACTGCGTATAGAATTACTTAGGCAAATTATACAATTGTTGATTAATTCAAACAAATCCATATTTTTAATATAATTCTTTTTTCTTTTACCATGAGTGTACTTTAGGCTATGAATTAGTAAAAGAAGGAGTGTTTTTAGCATTGAGAACATTAAAATCAAATTTACACATATGACCAGGTCCATTTACGTCATCATTCATACCAAAAGGAGAATTGGTCATAAGCGTCCTCATCAAGAGGTCTTCAACACGAAGAGTTTATGTTGAACAGAAGATTTACATTCATACACTGAAATATACGCAGTATAAAACTGAAAAGTCATTTAAAATTAAATCAACTAACAGATCGTATGGTCGGAAACATTGCAAGATTAATAGAATTGAAAATGTGAGATAGCGATAACTTTTGATTATTTATTGCCAAATTTATTTGTTATGGCTAAAGTTATAATGAATGCATCTGACTGCGCAAAGGTATTCTTGTAGGTAGGTGACAATAAGTCGATATTATAAAAATAGGTGTAGAGGTACAAGTGAAATAGTAATAGGTATAGACTCTATTTAGCAATTATAATAACAACAAAATTTTAAAAACTGCAAAACACGTTTTACAGTGTTCTTTTTCTGAGATTGATTTTCAAATCTCCAAAATGAAATATCTAAAGGGACGCGAAATATTTACACTGAGCAACGATTTTCGTATTAATATATATTACTTTCAACAAGTGACAGTGCCTCGAAACTTTAGATACAAATTTTAGATATGAGTGCACTGTTCTATACAAATGTAGCCGTATAGTTGTTACAGATCTTGCTTGTTTCTCTTCTTCTTCTTCATTAGTCCACAGTGTCGGGTCCCATATACGACCGGATAAACCGGTAACTTCAAAGAACTTGAAGAATTGGGGGTTGTCTGCGGCCTCTTAGACGTTGGTGATTGGGCCGATTGTTTTAGAGCATTTGTAGAACAGGGAAGGACAGTCAACAGTCAGGCGGTGTACAGTCTGGCACAAGGAGTTGTATTCGTTCGGTTTGTACTTGAAGTCTCCTCAATCGGGCAGAGGACAATCTGAATTTGGTGGATCTCTCTGTACCTATGAGTTTTGGGAGAATGGATCTTGGTACTTGGAATAAAGAATCTAATAGCAGCTTTGACCGTGTTAATAGAGATAGGAATGTTCCAAATTGCCGCCGTGGTCTGTACTCTTGTCTGCTTGCTCGTTGGGATCGACCCAGCAATGAGATGGGATCGACTGGATGGTCACTGATCTGTTGAAGATGGACCAGATCTTGTTACCGACAGAGTTGCTTTGTGTGCTAGGGCCTCTACTGAGTTTCATGATGCTATAGAGGGAGTCCGTAAAGATAGCTGCTTTGTTCCAGTCAATGTTGATCACAGTTTCGAGGCTTTTTCCTGCTTGTTTTGTAACCAACTATTACACAACAGCTATCTAGATAAATTTTGAAAGAGTGAGAATATATAAAAGCTTCAAATAATTCCAGAAATTTATTCCATGAAGTCCTCTTTAAATCTTTTTTCTAAAGTTTTTAGATTTGATATTTTATCCTATAAGTAATCCAATATTAAGACTATGTTATAGCCACCGATTTCTATGTTATCCCACTGATTTCTATCTTTTAATAAGTCGATATCGGTGGTTATACCTCCTTTGGATACTGAACTCATGTTGCCATGAACATATTATGGTCTTGTGATGTATTTTTGGCTATATACAAAAAACTAAATTGCTACAGACTTTTGTCTAAAAAACAATTAAGTATTATGCAAACAAGAGGTGCAAGCGCTTAATTAAACTACCTAGTTAAACACAGTTAACCGAATTGGTACCACTTGAACGCATATTGCTCAACTAAAATGTACGCGCGGTACAATGGAAATATGAGACCAATTATACATATACATAGGCGCACTTTTTAATTAAGAAAACTTTTCACTGTCAAAGTAACTAAAAAAAATGGCAAACTATTTGTTGACGTCAACGTTTCCCAAACAAGAAAAAATGTTCACTTTGTTTGGTTCAAATTAATGATTGTTATGAAGGTGGGTATATAAATCAGAACGTTGGAATTTTATTCGTTACACATTTATTCTGAATCATTTTGAGAAAAAGCAACAAAATTTATTTCACCTTTTGGGGGATGGTGGGGGGGGGGTCAAGGCAAGCTTACTTTTACCTTTTTGGTCTCGACTTTGTTGGTCTTCAATCAGCAAGTACTTCAATTTTTTTAAATTAATTTTTTTTGTAAATCTTTGACAATTCTATAAAGAAATGTGTGACATTTTCTATCCAAGTACAGAGTGAGTCAAAAGTCTGCGTCATTGTTATGTTATTTATATAAAAATTATGATAAAATACAATACTACTTGCAAGTAATGTTGTACATAATATTTAATTTATTTTTACTAAAAATGACGCAGGCTTTTGACCCACCCTGTACACAATTTTATTGATAATATCCCATTCTAGAATTACTTACCTTGCTGTAAATAGGTTCCTAAGACGTTAAAAAAGTGACCTTGATATCGTACTTCCTCTCGTATGGCGTATTGCAATTTCTTGTTCCAAGCACTGTAGGGACTGTACACAGAGTAGCTAAAGGAGGCCAAGGCTGCTAGAATGACGGCCACACCCAACAGACCCCAAATGATTGGATGCAAAGGTCTGAAAAAACAATAACAACAAAAATAAATTTAAAATATTGTTTCGGGCAGACTTATGAGATGATACTGTCATCAAAAATTCTTTTAGACGTGTGTTTATAATAACTATGAGGTATCCCAACCTATTTAAAATACTGTTCAATTTTTGTAAAAGAATGTTTTTTGTAATTAGATCCTGCATTATGGCACACTTTTGGTGTTATAATGTCAAAATTATCTATTCCCTACCTATAAACACTCCAAGTCTTGTCAACCACCTTTGACTTATGAAATATGACTGCATTTGACTCTTCAAACATTGGAAACACAAAATTCACTACTTGGCCACGTGAAACAGTCTGCGTGAAAAGACTTGCTCCCATTGCAGCGTTCTATAAATTCATTTAGAAAAGAAAGTTTACGAGTACTTCTGAAATGCAACTACTGAGAATATATGGGATCTTAGAATAGAAAGTGGCCATTGGTCGAAATACGCAATGTGAAACAACTTCAGATATTTAGGAAATTTAACTCTTAACTTGGCTTTTTAAATTTATTTTTACACTAAATTAATAATTTTTGGAAAAATATTTTAAAGTTTGTGAGTATATTTTATTCACTCTGAGTGGTTGGTGAGTTCATTTATTTGACTCAACTGAATCTCGACAGAATTTCATACAAACATGTTCTGTACTTTACATGGGGAGTATAAAAAAAATAAAAATTTACAAAATGACCTGGATAAAATATGGTTACTCTTTATATAAAAACCAAAAACTCACTATAAATGTATTTTACTTTATCTTATCATTATTTCAACTGACTTTAGTTTGCACGTCTCCTACGCAACCAGAGTAGATGCTTGATCCATTGACCGCAGATCCGTACTTTCTGTCGCTTGGCAAATAAAACTGAGGTCTAAAATAGTTTAAAATGAAAACATGCACGCACGGATGATTCAATAATGCAAACGAAATTTTTCCTAAAAAAAAAACCTTTCAATTTCAATCTATCACTTACACAAATTGCAATCTATCACTTAGATATTCCATGATTGGTCTGAGCATACCGCCAACTTGATCCAAAGTCCATTCGGGCCCCGGTGTAGAAAACTTGGCGAACAAACCGTCCTTTTAAAGATTGTACAAAACAGAATGTACCAAACACATAGTTTCCTAAAGTAACCACATATAACTTTGAGTGTATTTGTGTGGAAGGTACCGTCTTGGTCATGTTGGAGAATTTTGAGAATCTTTAAAAATTCTTTATCAAACTGAAATCTAGATTTTCTTTATATCTACCTGATTTAACTTTTTTGAGATGCATAGAAATGATTGTTTTGGATTACGGATTCCTTCTATCCTGAAATTATATTTTGTGAACATCGAGCACATGTTTCAAACGTCATTTTAAAATTCACTGTTTCAGTACTTACTTCTAGAACACATATTCTAAGCGTTCTGTTGCCAAATCCAACAAATTCATTGGCAAAGATACGCGGACCCATAATATTTGGGTGGAGGCTTTTATCTGCTTGAAGACCACCGGTTTTATTCCAATAGCCTGTCACCACCCAACTGGTAGATTGAGAGAGGAATTCCAGGCCGCCAGTTGGCCCCAATGTCGAATTGGTAAAAGTTGTGAGAATTTCCAGTTGACCCTGGCTTTGTGGATGTGAACGAGCCATCTAGAAAATTCATTGATTATCATTTTGTTGTTTTAGCTAACGGAATTTATGCTCACTATCCATACAGAAAAATAAATAACTAGACGGGTGGTTGTTTTCAAAGTAAAACTTATTCATTTACCATACGCTACAAGATGTGTGGTGCATAATCCTTAGAGTACCAGAGTTCAAATTGTTTATCTTTTTACATATCTCGGGTACCTTTTGTCCAAAATCCGATTTTTCAGATGCTAGTTGGTTATCTAAATTAGCTAGATTTTGGTGGGTTGTTTAACTTTTTTGTGATCAATCGCCCCACATTATTAACCACTGAGAACCCTAAATCTAATTCTCTACATATGTTGCTAACGGACCTAAAGGAACATTAAGGTTGGCCATACGTCCTAAGTACATAAAACCCACACCAATTGTATTACTTCTTAGAATACTGACTATAATGAAGGTCCTGTGTGAATTTTATAGAATAAAACATTTGTGATAAAGCTGATCTACAAAACGGAGAAAATTATACCTACCTACATGAATAATATGAATTAATAATGCCAAATTATAAACTATAATGTGACACTAATAACTACTGTAATAGGTAACTATTTTAACCCTAAACACTTAAAATCTACCAGAGTTATGAAATGTGAAACAGCTAGCTCAGTTTGTAAAACTGATTAATTTGACCGTAGCACCCAAATCAAAGTTGTAATTAGGGGAAGGGTGAGGGTTGTGTAGACAAAAAATGGTTTAAACTCACCGTTGAGGGTCCTAAGTCCAGCACCCTATTTCTTGTTATTGTTTTGCATTTTTATTACTTTATATTTTTCATTTCTGACTTGACTGTTTTATGGAATTTAATTTTCGGATTTTGGATGAACTAGATAGTACTTTCATTCACCATCTTATCATGCTTCAGCTTGGGTGTAGAACAAGATGCACATGATTACGTAGTTTTAATTTAATCTTGAAAAGTTGTTGTTTTTATGTTGAAGCCTTATATTTACATATCTTTTAGTTAGATTGTAATCATTTCTATGGTGTTAGTAATGTCAAAAGCTTGACAGATTTTAATTTTAAATTTCTGTATGTTTGATGCAGTAAAGATTTCATAAATGAAGCCTCATCACACGTCATTTAATGTAACGGCATTTATTCATTTATTTTCTAAGTAATATCTATACATATATGTACATATAAATGTTTGATGTCTAGATCCATTTTCCATTAAACATTGAAGAAGAAAACTTTTAAATTTCAACTGAACAAAGGAAAAGAAGATTAATATTCCTATAATTTCCACCATATTAATTAAAATATAAATTCAAACATCAGAAACAACAAAGAATTAATCGAAATAGTTACCTAGGCAATATTAAAGAGACTTTGATCGATAGGATTATAAATACAGAAACAAACAATTTTGAGAATGACATGAACAATCATGACTTAATAAAATTGGTATAACTATCTACATATTTATCACTATTATAATAATTACCTATAACATTACAACTAACAAAATGTTATGAAAATGGTAAATGGATGTAGACACAAAAATTGTCTCTTATTTTCTAATATGTCGCTTTGGTACCTGTAGGTATTAAAGAAACATGGTCATTTTGACCAAAAGTTCTTAAACATTTATTTACTTAATACAGAAAGTAGGTAAACTATGGGCCTTTTAGTGATCCTGTATTTTGACTTAAACACTGGATTATAAGCAATTATGGATTGATCTAAAAAACGCCATTTTTAGAAACAAACTGCTCTAAATTCTAATATAAACATATATAGATGTAGAATAAATAGACATTTATCTAATATTATGGAACTACAAACAGTTTCATTTTAGAAAATATGGTCTCACTGTTATAGACATTTTTTAAATTATAAGTAGGCCGATGACGTCATCAGGTAGAAAAAAATGATGTGTAGGTTTGCTAGACACTCAGTAACACAAATCCATAAATATTCTTTGAAAAATATTGATATCGATTTTTAGACAAAAAATCGATATTTTGGCCAAAATCACTCAATGCTCTAATATCCAAACAAAACATGTCATCTTGTTAAAATGTAAGATTTAGAATTAGAAAGGCATGGGAAGTAATGTATTAGGAACCTGGATGCTCACTCTTATGGTTGCCAGTCTGTGAAGCATACTGATTCATTCACATATAAATATAGAATGTTTAGTTAGGATTTTAGAGCCATTTAAGTAATTTTGGTCAAAATATCTATTTTAAAAAATATGGATTTGTGTTACTGAGTCCCTAGTGGACATACACACCAAATTTGATGCAAATCGGAAAAACATTGATTTTTAGACTTGATGACGTCATCGGCTCAATTATCGATTTTTTCCAAAAAAATAATCGATAACAATGGAGACTATGTTTTCTAAAATGAGACTGTTTGCAGTAGTAGTAGTTGTTGTTGTTGTATTTACGCCCCCGTTAGTTAAATATCTATTATTTATGTATTCTGTTTCGACCAATATCCAAAATTGGGATCTTTCAATGATATAATTTGGTAAAACCCATCGTTTATTTACAGTAACCTTTTGTTATAAGTCATAATTCTACGAGTATACTTATGATAATACCAATATACGTCGTGACAATTTTCTAATTTTGAATCATTTTGTTTTCCTCGAAGCAGCGTATGCATAATTTTGTAAATCTACGAAACTCACCAGATCTATTTGATGACTAATAATATTTCCAACTGATAACTGGGACAGTGGAGAACAGGATGGACCAGATGCCATGACGACAGTTGTTGCCAAGATATTTAAAGCAGCAGAAATCAGGTTACTCCAAAATTTAAGGTTTACTTCCGACCACTGTGGGTTAGGACAAACAAAGTATTTAAAATTAGTCTTTTTTATTATATACGAATTTCTTCCCTTTAAGTAAATATTTATAAAAGGTAAGCTATATTTGAACATTATGTATTTATATTCGAACTTCGTCCTCATACAAAATGCAGTTTCTAAACCTCCGTGGTACACTTTGGCCAACTTAAGCGCACAATTCTTGGTCAATAGTGGCACATTTGTCTCTAATGGTTTGTTTCAGCTCGTCCCTTGCCTCAGGTTGTTCCCTGTATACTAAATCTTTCATGACTCTACATAAAAAGAAATGGGGGGGGGGAATCAAATCGGAGGATCGAGTTGGCCAATCTGTTGATCCACTGCGTCCAATTCACCGATTGGGGAATTTCTTGTCCAACCAGTTTACGCACCGTAATAGCTAGCATAGTGCACCATCTTGTTGAAAATAAACATGCTTCTTTTGTCATACTCTTGGCCAAAAATGTGTTTTCAACATGTCCAGGTAGTTTTCTCCATTAACAGTCATCAAAAAGAATGGGCCAATTATCCCTTGACTTGAAATTGCTGCCCAAACTGTAACACCAAATTGTTCACATACCATTCGAGGATTTTCGGTGGCCAATAAACACAATTGTGCCTGTTTAATTGTTGTCCTTTCAACTTGAACATTGCCTCATCTGGCCACCATATCCGATCAGCAAAGGAGGCATCACGATCGACCATATCAAGAAATGTCACGACAAACTCCTCAGGCCTGTCTTGATCACCATCAGATAACCCATGAACTCGCCGAGGAATCTATGGTTTCATATTGAGCTTTTTGTTTTAGATAAGTTTAATTCTCCAGATAGACGACGAGCAGACTTTTGGGGCGATTGATCCAGATTTGCAACAACACGATCGCCCGATTCATCTGTTACTATGGTGGTGGGTCTACCATATCTTACTGCATCGCATACCGTACCTCTCTGTTTAAATTTATTAACCAGCTAATCGATGTATTGACCTTGGACTTCACAGATGTCAAAATGTCTTGATAGATAGCCACTTGTTTCGGTTGCATTTTCACGAAGTTTATAATAAAACTTAACTACTTTAATCCTTTGTTCTTGGGTGAGTCGAAAAGCCATTTTTAGAGTTGTCAATAGTGTTAATTAATAAATATGGCTAACCATAGAATCAATCATTATCAATATCAAAATCAATAAATACATAGATATCCTTTTGCACCAAATAGAATATGATATTTTTTCATTAAAAACACGTCATAAACATTTACTCAAGGTGAGAAAATCGGGCGTAATTTCTGCTTTTTTGAGGAGGATCCACAATATTAGGGGCACCATAGTAAAAGAAATATAGTTCATGAAACAAATCCTAAAAATAGCAACCTCCTCTATGTTATTTACAGAATTTAGAGAATATGCATATCAAACTGCAATTATGTACATATAAAAACTCTGAAATGGGATGATAGAAACGAAGGTTTCTTTGAACTTCAAGCAGGGGTGTGTAATTTGCTTTCAAGGGCGCCAATTTAGTATTATAAGGGGCGCCTCATTGGTATATGAGGGGCGCCATATCGTCAGGGAGGGTCCCACGCTCTCCCGATTTCCCCCAGTTACGGGCTAAGCAAGTAGGCCCACAACCAGTAATTACCCTGTTACCTTATTCCGTCGAGTCGCGTTCGACCCCTAATGACTTCCATGGTAGCTCTTCTCCACAGTGCTCTGTCAAGGGCTTCTATTATCATGTGTTCGATTGTAGAGTTCTTGTACTCCTTGAGGTTGTCGAGCCATCTCTTTCGCGGTCTACTATGCCGCCTTCTGTTGCCCTCAACTCGTCCTAATATGATTGCCTTCTCCATCCCCTCTGCGCGAATAACATGTCCAAAGTAACTAAATGAAGCTTTCACTCCTGTAGCCTCTAGTGTTCCTTTATAGTCTACTTTATCAACAATCGAAATAATGTGTTCCTCTTTCCTTCCATCGCACCCGAAGCAGCCTTCTCCAACACCAGTGTTCGAGGGAGTCTAAGCGTTTTTTATCCTTTTCAGCATTATTCAGGTCTCTGAGCCATATAAAGCGATGGGGAATACAAGCGCTTTAACCAATCTATATTTCAACCTGATGGAGATTCCTCTATCCTTCCAAATCTTGCTAAGCTTTTCCATTGCTGCTTTAGCTAGCGCAATTCTTCTGAGAATTTCTTTTTCACAATGGCCATCCTTGTCGATAAAAGTTCTAAGGAAATCGAAGCTGTTGACGATCTCCACGTAGTCCCTATCTATTTGAATTCTATTTATATTGCCTGTTGTTAGGATCTTAGTCTTACTGACATTTAAGTAGATTTCCGCCTTTTCACTCTCAATCAGACCAGTTAGTTTGTCTACAAGGAATCAAATCGGGAGACCGTGCGGGCCATTCAATGGGCCCTCTCCGACCTATCGACCTCCAAGTCAGGAACTCTCGATTTATATTGGCTATTTTCATTGTCAAATGAGAAGCCATTCATTAGTGTACATATTCAGAGAGTACCTGAAAAAAATGAGGCAGAGTCGATTGCGTATGATGAATGTGTATACAAATCTGAGTGACTCTGAGATAATAGCATTTCCATTGAAATTTTGTGGAAATTTCTGTGGTTTACTTATATTTAAATATTTACTACTTATTCAAGGTTCATCCATTAAAAGTTACCTATTTAAATTTAGCTTATTTAGGTAATAGCAGCTTTTACATTAGGTAGGTAATATGAGAACAACGCATTTGTAAATATATCGGAATAGGTTTTTGATTTTGATGTGTCAGTTGGATTTAACGATTGGAATGACGATCATACGAAGGAAGCAGCCAAAGGTTACGGTTTTGGAGAGAGCAGTACCTCCATTATAGAGAAAACCAGTTACTAATTGTTTGTTTTTCTTGTAGTGTAGTACATCACAGTGCGTATAACAAAAATCTCTACAGAATAACAGAATTATAGGTCTGCATTTTTTAAGTTAAATTTCTATAGAAATTTATACAGAGTGTCGACTCTCGCAGATCTCTATCTTTTCTATAGTAAATATAGTATTTTTATAATAATTTGCCAAATCGACAGTAAAAGACATAATTTTTACACAAAAAAATTCATAGATTGATAAAATAAGATATAAATCTGCCAAAAATATTAGTGGAATGTGTTCTTATATCCAATGCATTGTCTGATTAGCAAAATTATTCAATTTGTGTAATGGTAAGATAATTGTGAATATTTTATATAATAATTAATTTTTCTATTGATGTCTGGAAATAGTTGAATCTCTATAAAAAATTTTACTCTATGATAAAACCCTTAGGTATGGGCTCTTAGACTAATAACTTTTCAAAGTCCCAGAATGAGATTATAATTGGGATATTTGTGTTGTATTCTGTCTAGAACGTGGTGTTTGCCCTGCTGGCCATAGTTGCTGGCTTGATTCCGGACTTCCCTTCCAAGATTCGCATTTTGAGGAGACGTGAGAACATGATCACCAACCAGCTGATACTGAAAGAGGAGCTCAGACGTCGCGGCACTCCTACCACTAGCGATGCTAAGAAACGAAAAGGTTATTTCAAGAGATTGCTGGTAAGTACCGACAAAAATGAGAATACATTGGGAATCCGTGAAAAACAAACAATAAATGTTAATGTATTTCACAGTTTTTGGCATAGAGCTAAATTTAAAAACAAACTGCGTAAGTAAGTCAAATTGTTGTTTATTTAATGATACAGTTTTAATGCTACCTATAAATTTTCCTATTTTACATATAAAACTATAATAGCATAAAATAAATGATCAAAAATCTCAGTTTTGATTAATCAAATAATTTGTAATTTTCAGCATATGTTTGTTATATATTTTGTAGAGTTGAAGTGAATCGAAGCAACTTTTTTTACAGATAATTTTCAGCATGAAAAGTATATTAACCTTCCGTAGATTTGAGGGGGGAGTGTAAAATTTATTTTTCTCAGACTGCAAAAAAAAATTTTGTGATAAAAAGGTTCCAACTGATAGATTTTTTCCAAATAACTGTAGAAAATTTAATTTAAAAATATTGCTTCAAACAAAAGTTATGGACATTTTAGGTCAAAATTGTTGTATGTACATGAAAATCCTATGTTATATATTTAGATAGGAAAAATGGAAAATTATTATGAACCTGCCCCAGTATGGTAGACTTCATAGACCAACAACTATAAATGTGAAACATCTATTTTTCTAATACATTATTTCTGATGCCTTCCTAAATTCAAATCTCAAACTTGAGAAAGATGGGAGGTTTTATTTGGATTTTAGAGCCATTTAGGCGAAATTGGCCAAAATATCTTTTTTTTCAAAATTATTTTTTATAGATTTTTACCAGATTTGAACTCAATCGGACAAACTTTAGTTTTTGGACCTAATACGTCATCAGCCCCTAGCTCGGCCCATATTGATTTTTTCTTTTGTCAATGAAATTTTCCAAGGTATCTATGTCCCAAATTTCAGGCCAATCCATCTAAGGACAGTATGATTTTTTAGATGGTAGTTTTACCCCCACCCCCTTCCCTTATTGACCGTCCGA
>JAUYWI010082576.1:0-13038 GCA_034780595.1 Parotoplana pacifica
ATCTCTCACTTATTTGCATAAATTTATAATTTAAAAAAGACTCTAATTTAATTTGTCGCGTTTCTTTTTGCAGCGGTACATCTTTGAGAGCTTTTGTTAGTGTATATAATGTAATATTCTCTACAGAATATAGACCAATACAATATTCTTCAATCGAATAAGATTGATCCACTTTACTAACATCTCTTGTCTCATCTGCCATTATACTAAACCATTTGGCTTTACTAACTTCCGAAAAGATACTTCGCAGTACAGTAAGAGACATGATTTTCAGTATTTTATTTATCGTGAGACAAATAATCATGGTTTTTCAGCCATTCATCTATCTGCTTGCAATCTTCAGCTCGTAGATTCAAAATCTGAAAAAAGATTACCCTAACTTTCAGTGTGTCCTCTTAAAGGTAACCCCTGTCTTGTTAGCATTCGAATTGTAGATAATTGCTTCAAAAACATTACTTGCCTAGAAGATTGTAAATGTTTGTTGACTAGACTAAGCACTGGCTGCCCTCTCTGATGTTGCTGACTTTTCATCATTGCTTCTCTATGGCCTTTTCACTGTTTTGGTGTTCTTTGCATTTTTCGAGAGTCATTTTCCAATTATTAAACCAATTGATACTAAATGCTTACTGAACATTTACACTCAGTTTCAACTGACCAGCTTGTGTATAGTTTTTGCAAATACCTTCTTTTTAAAACGACACAAATGTAACCATGTGTATTCCTTGAACCAGAGGGATTACAAGACTCTTAAAAAGGACTTTGTTCAAAACCTGCTTATTCTGCCTTGTTTCTTAAAGAATATGACGATCAGTTGGTTGGTAAGGCTCAGTACCGGAACAACAGTCAGCACTGAAGGGATCATAGGCTTCCATATTTATTGAAGAGATTACTGTTGAAGGAATAGTAGGCACAACAGTCATAACACATGAAGAGGAGCTAGCTAGCTGTTGAAGGAATGTCATAAAAGATGAAGTGCTTGAAGCTGTCAGTTTCTCTGATTCTTGATGATCTCCTCCATGTGAAATGCTTTTAGTAAACCTAAAAAAATATGCCACGCTTATATAGTATAATAGCCTATTATGTATTATTAATTTTATGGGTCTCGTTGATAAAATTTGAAAATGTTATTGTTTCTTACCAGGTGTCAATTTTATTTAGTTACTTAGCTTCCTTTTTAAGGACACCACTAATTTCTGTACTTCTTCGTTTAGTATTTGGCATTGTCTGAAACAAAAAGTTTGAAATTCTTAATATTGTCTCTACTGCATATAAACCAGTATGGATATACAAAAAACACTGATTTTCAATGACATCAGACTTTTTTTTAATTTCATCTTTTCAAAATAAACTGTACTATTCGAAAGAGGATTAGTATATTTGAAATTTTTTGCACAGAGAGCTTTTATATGTATGTATAGGTATAATTATAGGACAGCAAATATTTAAAAACCAGAAAATTTAGTTTTTTAATAGCGCCTGAAACTATGGTATTGTAATACATTTGCTTAAGACTTTTTAAATAGATATATTAATATTCTATAGCTTTTAAAATGTTGAATTTTAATGAAAATATAAATTTACCTGCAAGTTTTCCTAGAATCGAAACTAATAAAGGTAAACAAATTGTAGAATATTGTGAAGTTGCATGCCTATAAGTTAGAAAAAATCGATAATAATTTAAATTTTGTGATACACTAGATATACATGACTAAGGGGGCTCAAAGATACTCGAGTCCCTCCTTCGCTAATAAACTTTTCTAACTTTTGAAAGGGATTTTAAGTAGAACAATTTCTTAAACTGACTGACAATGTATTCAGTATCCTCTTCTAAAAGGTGTCTGTGGATAGCTGCTTTTGGTACGCTAGTGCAGCCCGGATGCCCTGGGCCTCTAAATCTAACATGGACAAAATGGAATGGAAAGAAACAAAGAGGAGCGCTCAGAGTGGTGACTGGATTGACCAAGTCTATTCACGTTGAGTATATTTACCTCCTGGAATCTGAAGTGAGTCCGATCACCGTTGAGGCGAAACGCAGAACTTTGGTTATGTTTGAGAAAGCAATAAGAGGCAACGCGGAAAATCCGAGAAGGAAGATGTGTGACAAGAACACAGAGAGGAGATTAACCAACAATAGTTGCTGGCGCGATCAAGTCAGACAAGAGTATGGGAGGCTCGTTGGTGGTCCGGTGCAGGAGTTCTGCTGGATAGTCTTAGCAGCAGAGGGTCGAGGTTATGTTAGAAATGAACGAGAAGGTTAAGAAGGGTAAGACCGATAACATTAATATGAGAAGAGTCCTGGATAATACTCTGAAGGAACTTGGCTCTTTCGATATGTTGTTAGCTACGGATGGTTCTGCGGCCGAGTGCATCAGAAACGGCGGAGCAGTTTGCGTCACGGAATAGAGATCAGAAGGTGGCCAAAAGGAAAGCCGCTGGGAAATGGTACAGCTCGTTTGTTGCGGATTTCAACCCAGTGAGCTATCAAATAAGATAAGTGTAGTCTGGACGCCAAACTGGAGAAAGCTAAGTCTAGGATGTGGAATCTGGCTGAGATCAGGCAGATTGTAGAACAGTGGGTTCCGAGCCACGTGAACGAATAGCCCGACGAAGAGGCTAAAAAGCTAAATGATCAGAAGGATATCGAGAACGTGTTTGATAGTGCTAAAAGGAAGATTTACCGTGAGGTCAAAGGGAAGAAGATCAAAAATGAAAGAGCATTGGAGATTTTTCGTAAAGGCGTTAGAGGATCAGAAGATATTGACAGTAAAAGCCAAGTTATTATTACCTAACTCCGTGCCGGCCACTGATATGAAACCAATTACTACCGACACCGTATTGGCTTGCAAAATGACACTAGATGTGACGTCTGTGGGGAAAACGAACTCAATGATCATTGGCTTTCGTGCCCTAAATGGGATCAGACTCCAAGTAGGAGCTTTTGAAACCTGTGCATTGGCCAACGACGACGTGATTAAAGAAGGTGCGCCCCAAATGCTTGGAGATGTCCCAGTAGCCGTAGCCGCAACAACAACACATTGTTTAACTCCATGGAATACTAAACCACTTATCAGGCAGTCAGGCTAGGTGGTATGTTGTCAGACACGCCTAACATGCTATACTGAAATGGCGTCCCTTGATTGAATTTTGCATTCTACCGAAAACAAAATATATAATTGTATAGGAATCAAAAAAATAAAAATAAAATAGCACTATTCTAATTAATACACATGCTACATATATCGAGATAGAAAAGATCATGATGCACCTATCCTAGCATTGTTGAATCGAGCATTAGTAAATTATTAAAATATCTGTTTAGAAAATATGCTTTACATTGAATTTATTTCCAAATATGTAGTATATTACTCAGCAGTAGAATGAATGTAAGATATAAAGATTGATATCTAATTTTATTGAGCCATTGATTGTTTGTGAATAACCAAGACTTTTTAAAATAGGGTAGACAGTTTGTATTTTAAAGGGACAGTTAGTAAAAGAAATAACACATAAATTTCTTTCTTATAATTATTGGTAATTATTTTTTAATTTTTGCCTAAAACATCCCCAATAGCTAAATCAATACATGAAATTTACTTATGATTCTTTTTGCCTTGTGGTCACCGGGGGACTAATTATCCCCCTAGTAGGCTAGAAAACAATTAAGCCGATATTGGAATGATATCTCCTATCACTGTATGAAATTCTCCTCTTTGGAGTTCTTCATGTAAAAGTGACGGTAAAAATAACTGTAAATATGAGGTTGTACCAAAATGTTGTGCATGAAACTAATGACATTATTAGGTTAGCAGAAATGATTTTTTTCTCAGAAAGTTTAATCTATTTTTTAAAAACTCGAAATGCATATTAAACAATTCTATAGACATAATTGATTGATATTTGGTATATATATATGTTGTAAATACTTCATTTTTTAATATGTAGCTACACAATATTTAAAAATATTGAGTTTTGTGGGCGGAACCTGAAAGCGATCAAAATTGAGAATTTATTTTTTGCTATAAATTTATCCCATTTGTAGCAACTATCTAAGCAGGGGAAGTGATTGATAAGAAAAATATGAATTTTTCAGTCTTAAACTTGTAATTTTGTCAAATCCTTATCTGTGTAAAATTTTGAAATTTAAATATTTGATAAATTTAAACTAACGGGTGAATAATTTTAAATTTAGCTTAGTAGTCACTATTAAATATATGAAGTATATTTCTATTTAATAATAAAATATTATTTCATATAGAATGTCCGCTCATGTGACTTTGATCAATTCGGGATCGACAAAATGGATCAAAGATTATATAGTATACATAAAATTATCATTGTCATTTGTAGTCAGATTCAATTTAGAAGTAATTTACGAATATTATATCGATTTCAATTTGGGAATGAATTTGTAATTTAATTTTAATACCCAACATAAAGTAATTAGTTTAACAGTCAATTTGACAATAATATTGAGAATAATATATTAATTCATGTAAATATTCATTCATAGTGAGAATAGGATAGAATTACAACTGTCGCTAATAAAAAAATCTGTTCTGATATTTCCCAATTCCCAACTAAAAATATCTCGGTGTAAAGTTAGTTAGGATCCTCTAAAAAACGACTATTTTCTAAAGAAAACATATCAAAAGGTCAGATGTCTGTTAGCTTAAATCTTAAAATAATTGAAAATATATTCTTACGAATGCTATTATATAGAGCGAGCAAAGTTAATAATATTTGAAAACTAATCGAAATATTATAATTTAATGTTTGAGTAACTAAAAAATGAGGTTGAGATTCGGCCAATAAAAAAATAATTCTGAAGCCAACTAATAACATTTGGTAGATTATATATGTACTAATAATATCCCAGATAAACAAAATTATCCCATATGGATACCACTAAATTTTTTTACTGAGATTTATTTTGCTATACACATATTACGGATTTTTGAATATATTGGCGAAATAAAATCGACATTCAATACATTCTTCACCAAAAATTTGAATAGTTCCTAATAGACCTACACACCAAATAAGTCAGTTTATTTTTTTGAAGCTGATGACGTCACTGGCCCCCTTATCATTTTTTCAAAAAATGTCTGATTGATAAATCTACCTGAAGTATAAAGAAACTAAAGGAAACGCTAGCAAAGTCCTCAACGAAAAAGGTGAAATTGAAAACTGTGCGCCTTTCAACAAGGCAAAACCTCAAAGCATGAAAGGGAAGGCCATCATACCTATACCAAGAAAAGGACAAAAGTTGCAAAAAATTTGGTATCAAAATACTAAATTAACATCTGGTTATTTATTTGTAAATAGTTGTCCTCTGAACAAATGAGTACATTTAAAAAATCAATGATTTGGTACTCAAGTTGAAATATGAAAATGATGATATCTTAATTTTACAACTGAAAAAGATATCAAATATCAAATAGTCATTCTAATAGTCATTCAAATTATATTTTAAAGCATCCAGAAAATTTCAGGTATATGAATGGATTAGGAATATTTTATCAAATGTCTGCAAACTTCGGCATACAAGAAAATTGAGTTAAAAACTGCTCAATGTTTGATTAATTGTAGAGTCTATTTTATCGTGTATTTTTTTTTTTTTGAAAACGCTTTTGATTTTCTTTCATACTAGTGTGTTTACCCTATTGAATTTCAGTCAGCTCTTATCAGCTACATACAGGGAAAGGGCTAAATAAATCAGATTCATTTACCAATTTTAAATCTATATAGTTAATAGCTGAAATTTGTTTTGTCACTTCAAATCAGCGTACCTGATAACACAATTCATGTAGGTACCTACTTCATTAAGTGGTACTTCTACGATATTTGCTGACAGCTGTTACTTTTCTCAATTAGCCAGACGTTTTGCAGCAGTACATATTTTGTACTTAAAGATTAATCTGAATCAGACTTCAATTTAAATCTTATATTTTGATCCTGAACATTTTTAACAAAACGTTTTCTAGATGATGATAAGCTAATCTGTGATTCCAGGTAATCATAGTATAATAATTTTAATTTCTGCCTCATAGTCTCCTATAAGTTGCTACTGTCTGTTCGGAAGGCGCATGTAAACATTTGTACCTCTGAGAATTTTTAGATATGTCACTTATTGATTTTATTTTATACACATCTTCAGTTAATGTTTTACTATAGTATAGAACATTATCAGAAGATGTATAGGGGATATAATGCTCGATGATAATAATAAAAATACGAATTAGTAACGAACGTTTTCGTTACTTCTCAAATACCTATAAGGTGTCTTACAATTTTCAGATAAAACACTAAATATTTCTTTCATTTTAGAAATGAACATTTCTAGTGCAATTTTATATTAAATAAATAAACAAAATTGTATAATTAAAGTTATACATTTTATAATTTTATTTACAGTATAATAAATAAATTAGTTGTAGATACCAGTAAGTATAAAGCACTTTAAATGATACAAAACACACTTATTTAGTATACAGTGAAAGGTACAATAAGGTAAATTAATTTGTAATGCTATGCAGTAAAGAAATTCAGAAGTGTTTTTTAATAAAATATCACAGATAGTTTTAGAAATTAAATAAATTATATTTTAACGAATCCTTTAGGTATATCATTTTTTTAATTTAATGATTTGTCTCCTTGTGGAAAAATCTTAAAATATTTTAAAAGATTGTTAAAAATCGGTTAAAATATTACAAATAGCACGCAATAAAATTATTCATAAGACAAAAGCTGTAAGCTATATGTTAAAATGATTTAGGTTAATCAGCCAAATCAATAGATATTTTATATATATTTAAATTTTCCCAATAAAGTTTTAAATTTAGTGTTCTAATAATGTTTATAGCAATGTCTTTATACAAATCGCTAGTATTATTATGCATAATTTACCAATATTTCATGAGATTTTATACTGAAACAGTATTGAAACAATATTAGTTTGAAATGCTATTTACAAAATATAATACCCGAACAATATAGCTCTAAAATAATGGATCATCCTTTAGTTGTGTTGTGAATTTGAAAAATGATATTTTTATCATTTTTATGAAATAAGTAATCCTTTTTGAAGTTATTTAATCTTGAAACAAGGACTACTGGACTATTGCTTGCCAAAAACTCATAAACAAAGAACTCATTATAAACAATTATTAATATACAAAAAGTTGTGTGTAATGAGTGTTGTATGAAGTAAAAAATTTTTTTAGATAAATATGAACTTCTTAAAATAATCTCTAAAATCAGCAGCCGATTTTAATATTCTTATGTTGTAACAACTCAGATTCTAAGCACGATTTCCGATCTGTCTGAGGCATCTAGTATCATTGTTGATTGCCAATCAATTGAAATTAGGTATATCTGCATAAAAATGCAATTTTTGATGTGACTTCCTGAATGCCCTTGTGTAAATGAATTCTTGATATTAATTGGGATTGTATTACGAACAGCACAAAACCCCATGTAATATTATAATATATCACTATACACAATCAAGGACGGTAGTCCTATATGTACCTACCACTGCCGTTGTACTGTTTATCTTAATATTCTTATAAACCTAAAAGTTATGAGTAAATATTACATATTATAAATAATTGTAATTAGTTATATGTAGTTATTTAAAAAATAATTTGAGATATAATTCCTGAAGATATAAGATTAACAGCAATAATTCATTATAACAAATCAGTTACATATAGAATATAAATAAATCTATAGACTTTTGACACATGGGACTAAATTAAAATTATAAATCCTTGTATAATTAAATAGAATATAATTAGCATCAGAGATATATGGGTTGGATGTAGCTAGATAATATTACTCGTTACTTTCATTTTAAGAGCTCAATTCTCAGAGCTAAAATTTGTTTTAATTCTATTTTATACTGAAAATTTGTGAATTTGATACAAATCACTAAACCAAACATTGGCCATAGTTCAATTGCTAATTAATCTAGCTACATACTGACACATTCTCTGATTAGCACACACCATCAACGAAACTTATTCATTCAAATTTACCATTTCTTAATTAGATTCATCTTCTTTCACTTCTAATTCATCTAATAGAGTTTCTTTCAAAGTCTCTTCATCTTTGTCTTCTGATATTTCATTATGATCTTCAGTATCATCAAATTCTAAAGATGTCAAATTACACATAGTTCTAAATTCAGGAATTGAAGTCTGTTCCATTTGGTCACTTGTTGTAGTAGTTTTAATTTGTTCCTTCTCCAGCACCACATCTTTGTTTTCAAAACTTTTATTAGATGAAAGTGTTGTTTCAACCCTAAAATCATTATCATCAGCAGCTTTTTCATCTATATTATCCGTCACAGTAAGATTATTTTCATTTTCATAATCAATTTCTGTTTGAGTACACTTTTCGATAATTGCTCCATTGGTTTGCGTCCAAGATTCTGTGGTAGCATGCAGTGGATCATCGGTCTGCAGTGCTTGACACTTTAAAGTTTGATTGACTGTAACAGTTAAAATTTCATTACCAAGTTTTTCTGTAGCTAACTCAGAAGTTTGTTTAGCTGTGGAAGGTTCTCGAGTCAGATAAAGCCATTCAGCGACAGTGAGAACAGGCCTCAAGTCACTGACAGAAGAGGTCACAAGTGCTCGTTCCATTCCTTCATCAATGACAGGAACGTGGTGTTCTTTAGATAAATCAGTTGGTAAAAGCTTTTCAGGACGATTGTTCCATTCTGGTGAGGCATCTCTGTCAACATCAGCATATTTTAATTCAGCTGGAACAGAAGGAGACTTATTCAATGCTACTACATGTTGAATATTGCTATGTCTCTCTTTCGCTACTAATTTAGTTAGCTGCTGTTCAATCGATTCATGTTCAGATGAGGTGCACGGGATGTAAGGAGATTGGATTCTCAAATCATTCCTATCCACACCTTTAATATCCATGTCAGTACCAGGCTTACCCGGCTTATCAGGATTCCGAAACAGTACCTCACGACGCGTACGGCGGTTTGGTGAAGCTACAGGTGCTCCAGTATGATACTGTGGAGCAGGACGGCGCTGATCAAAGGCAAACTGCGGTGACTGAGCTGGGTGGTGAGGAGCTGAAATACTAGAAAGTCGAGCAACTGAATTGTTCATTGGCCTATCAATATGCCCTTCAGATTTCAAATACTGACTGCTTTGAGAATTTGCTATTTTTACAGAAGAATATCGGCTTGGTGCTTCCTGGTGATCAAACGAAGCCGAGCGACTCTCAAAAGAAACATTGGGATGATACTGACCATCTAGAGGCTTCCCAGAACTGTTGCCGCCTGCTGTCATTGAATTTGTTCGAATTATTGAATATGAATTTGAACTAAAAGGACGTGTTACAACTTTATTTTCTGCCAATTTAGAAGAATGTAAGAGAGCAATTGTATTTCTTGACGGATTGGGTGGTGTGGAAGCCGGTCTGATGTTTATAGAACTAGGAATTTGACGATTACTCATTTCTGCTGAATGTCCATACTTTTTTCTAGACTTTGTAACTGCAGAAAATGAACTTTGTGATGTATTGTTGTTATCTGTTTGTTTTTTATGTTCCAAGCTAGTGATTGCCTGCTTCAGTGGAGCTAATGCATCTGAAGCCGGCGGTGAAGACTCTTTTTTAGAAGGCACATTGGAAGTGTTACAAGTGTGACTCTTTTCGAGATGTTCCTCACTCTCTTTACGACGCTGCCTTCGAGTAGTAACAGTTTCCTCAGATTCCTTATCCAATCCTTCCCGACTCCAAAAACCTTTATCAGACAGTAAGGATAACGGAGGACGATATTTCGTAATTTGATCATTAATCCGAGTTAGAAGATTATCGGGATCTGGTGTTGTCTTTTTGTCAGTACTGGTACCATAATTTCCATCAGTAGAAGCCTTATGATTATTGTTACGTCGTGTTGAACGCGACAAACGATCACTTTTATTAGACTGTATGGTTGCACTAAGTTTGGCATTCTTTTTTATTTCAGTGATTGTCTGTTCGTCGTCACTGGATTTATTGTTAGTAGAAACAGGTGTAACTGTTCGTGGAGTTACAGTAGCACACGCCCTAGGGGTTGATCTTGACCTCTCTAATCGCCATGATTGTTGCTTATTGACACCAGTAGTCTTTTCTCCAGCGGTACTATCCGACGACTCGGCATTTTTAGCAGCAGCTGCTTTTGCTGCAGCTGCCTCTTCTTCATTTCGTTTTACAGCGGCATAGCGGGCAATAGCCGGTGAAAATTTTGGATTTGACGAGATTGACAAAGCTGACACAGCTCGATTCAAATTATTATCCTGAGTTGGGGCAGTTTTATTTACATTATTATTATTGTTTACGTTACCAGCCTGTTGAATCGCCTGTTCCATAGCATACATTGGAATACGATTCTTGCACCTTTTGAGGAATTCACGTGATAGATCTTGGGGAAACATGTCCGCCACCAGACGTACTAGTTCAAGTTTTTCGGTAGAAATAATAATTTTCCCTAGGGAGGCACATAAGGTGTCCAATGAGCCAGTTTGACGATAAACACGCATCACATGCTTCAGTATGGCTCTTTCTTCGGGATCCAACAATTGATGAGCACGTAAACGAAGTGTTGTGCTTTTCTTGGAGCCACTATTATGAAGGTCAAAACAACTGGAGGCTACAGACATGGATGTCGGTATGCTGCCAGAAGCAGCTAAACTGCTTTGTGAGGATAAAATATGAGCCATTGGCAAAAGAATCATTCACATATAAAATAGATATAGAAGATAATGGTTGATAATAGAAATAAATCCAATGCTATCCGTTGCGTTTTGTAATGAAAAGTACAGTTTAAAATGTACAAATATCATTTCATTTGATTTTTATAATAATAATCCATAAATGAACAATGGTTCGAATCATCTCTTTTATTTCTGAATGTGGTTGTGATCTGCCATATGTGGATATGTAATAGATCAGTATTGAACAATGCAACTTGTCATATTAACAGTAACTAGGTATATTATTGGTAGTAGTGTAGTAGTAGTAGTAGTAGTAGATTCCAGAAATGTAGTTAACTAGATAGAGTTTAACCGTCTGCGTTTGTCTGTGATATTCTAGTTAACAATAACTGGCTCCTAAGCAGGAGGTAGCTGCGGTGATCCTATACTTACTACTAGTGATAAAGTGGTAACGACAGAATGGCACAAAATTGTGGTTGGTTGGATAAATTTGGGAAATATAAACAGTCTCTAGTAGAGCAGTTTTTATCAAAATATTGGCAGCTTGCTAGAAGCAAATGTGTCGGATCAGAGTGGAATTCTTATAGGTACTGGCAGAACACTTCGTGTTTTGGAATTCGTCACCGAAAATTTTGCGAATCACTTTCCTACACAGTGTAATATTGCCATGATCTGGTTCAACCATATATATATATATGTAGATTGATTATAGAAGGCTGTTCCCTTGATCTGATTCAACCATACATAGAGGTTGCTTTTGGCACTAAGTAATTATAAATATATCAGAAGTAGTTGACTTTTATTTATCGACTGTTCCCTTTCCCTTTTCAAGCCTCAGAAATATTCTTCTTCACCTACTTTATCTTTTACTTCCATACGTTTGTCGTATACTACAATAATATTATTTTTGTTACTACATTTAGTAGTAGTACAACTCATTACGTTCGTAGAAAGTAAAAATAACAATTTGATATTCTGTTTTATTGACTTCCGATACAACTAAAGCACAGCACTGGTTCCCCAGCAAAAAACAAACAAACAAACAATGTCACTTCTACTTTTCCAGAAACCAATAAATTTGAAAGCAATAAATAAAATCTCTATCGTTACTTTTTCGCTTTATTCATTGCACAACATAATATTAATTTTAATTAAGTTAGGTAGGTATGTACCAAAGTAAAATATGTTGTATGTAACTATAAAACAAATTTATCAAACATAAAACAGTCAATGACCCATGTTTAGTTAAATAATAAAAAACACCTAATATTTGAAAGCCATCTAACTTTGTCCTCTAACGATTTATGAAAATTAGAAATTCACCTACAAACTATTTGGATAAATTAGAAAAGATTTTATTATATATTGTGTTGAAACTATGTACATATATATATTATTTACAATTATGAAAATAGTTTTTAATTTGCGATGAAATAAAATGATCGACACATTATGACTGTCACATCCTAATCCAAGGAAACATGCTGTCACTCCTTTCAATAAACTATGGCGCCTAAGTGTGTAAATAGTTGCGACACTTAATAAACTAATTGTTTCCTAATTAGCTGTGCTGGTACATCTACCTATGTAATACATATCCCTTATTAACAGTGATGATAGTATAGATATCCCCTACCTAGTTTTTGTTTTAAACACATTGCAATTACTTTGGAAGTATAGTGCTCCATGAAAATTACCTTTTGATAAATGAATAGGGGGATTAGCTACTACAAATATAATACAAACTTTTAAGCTAACTTACGTTTTATTTTGATTAATTTAAGTTAATCTTCTGTTTATACTGAAAAAGAACAACAAGACACAAACATAAAAATAGATTGGCAGGCTAGGAATAAAATTTAAGGTGAAACGTGTTACCGGGGTAGACTTCGAATGACGAAGAATCATAGGTTTTCACATTGGTCAGCTGAGGAAAAATGTGAGAATGTAGTTTAACACTAGAACCGCCAAAGACGGTCATTTTGACCGTTTCTATTTTAAATTTTCTATATAATTTTCATTATGGTAGGTATACTACTGAAATTTGGTGACATTTATGCCACCTAAGAGTCTCATATTGTGAAAGCTTAAAATAAATATTCATGCAGTGAAAATAATTTTATGACTATATATACCTAATACCGCCACGAGCGGTCAATTTGACCGCAATAAATTGCATGTGTATGACATAAACAAAATGTCATAGAAGTAGTATAGATATAAGTTATTAATTTGCGGCACATTCCGTGTAATATTACATATCGATCAATGGAATTAGAATAGTGTATATTTGCTTTATGCTTACTTGGAGAAA
>JAUYWI010082587.1:0-13038 GCA_034780595.1 Parotoplana pacifica
AGGTGGACTATGTGGGTAGAAGAGTCAGAAATATGGAGGTAGGGAAGAGAAGGCGTGGAAGACCCAAAAAGAAATGGGGAGACTGCATCCGTGAAGACATGGAGCAGGTGGGAGTCCGAGAGGAGGACGCAGTGGATCGCAAGAAGTGGAGGAAAACGATCCGCTCCGGCGACCCCAACTAAATGTGGGAAAAGCCAGTTGAAGAAGAAGAAGAAGATATCAGATACTGTAAAGATACAGGCTACTAATGAAGGAAGTTAATTCAAACGTTCTACTTTTCCTAGATGCAATAGGATTTTCATTTATGGGAAATTTTTGACACAAAAAAAATCATCACTTTTTGGTTCAATACTTTTAATGAACTTTTCTACAGATTACACCACCTCAAAATAACAAAAATCAATATTTTTCAAAACCCGGAATATACATACCTACTAAGTAATGGAGTGATAGTAAATAATAATTAATCCTCTGATTATTTTGCTTTGCTCCATGATTATTTTTTTGTCATTTGACCATTTTAGCCCAACGTCAGGGCCATCACGTCACATGACCTTAAGAGGGTCGAGCC
Source organism: Parotoplana pacifica (assembly GCA_034780595.1). Lineage (NCBI taxonomy): Eukaryota > Metazoa > Platyhelminthes > Proseriata > Otoplanidae > Parotoplana > Parotoplana pacifica. The sequence continues at coordinate 572 of JAUYWI010082587.1, forward strand.
TTGGAGCGTTTACATAAAAATCTCTCCAACAGAATTTGGCAAACGGGTGTCAAATTATTTCTAATCCAGTTGATGTGTTTTTGTGTAAATTTGAAAAACGTTTCAAAAATGTTTAAAATGACAAAAAAATGTATAAATCACAAATTTTAGTAATCGAGGATGTTCTTACTAGAATTCAGAAAAAAATCCATATTGACTTTTAAATTTTATATCAATAAAAATGGAATATGTAATGAACGTTATTTTGAAAAAAAAACATTTCTACTTTCCAATGCAAATTATAATGCTAAATTTTATCTTGGAATTTGAGCATGGAAGGTAGAAAAAGTCAAATAAATTTCCTGACTTAATCACATCACAGCAGAATTACAAATGAAAATATATGTATGTATATTGATTTCAATAAAATAATTTGGAAGTTTCGTCATATAGCCAAATTTTACCTCCAATCAGCCAAATATTAAGTTAGCAAACTACTTAGGTACACTTGATTTTTTTAATGTTAAATTAATATTGATTCTTTTATAATAAAAATAATTTACATTTATTTTTTAAAATAGCGATAAGAGTAATAATAAAAATATGATATACTGTTATACTACTTATTCATATTACTCGTAAGTGATAGCCCGGGACAGCTGTTTTGGCCTTGTTGGGCCTCATCAGCCAGGCATAATCACAGCCTGAACAATGAAAAATGTTCGTATATTTCATATCAAAGCATAAAAGTAAAGAAAATTTTCTAATTTTGTATAAGAAAATAAAACAGTGGAAGATATTCAGAAGAAATAGGTTTTGGACGCTGTCAAAGCAGGTCCTGGCCAATTAATGTGTTTAAGAGTAGTAATAAAAAAATAGGTATACTTTGATAAAAATATACTACTTATTTATATTACTTGCAAATGATAGCCCAGGCCTCATCAGCCAGGCATAATCACAGCCTGAGCAATGTAGAATTTTCGTATATTTTATATCAAAGCATAAAAGTAAGGAAAAATCGCGATATTAGCATAAGAAGAGAAAATAGAAGATATTCAGAAAAAAACATTTTATTGCTTATAAACTATATTCAATAATATCTATGTTTTATAAAATACCTACCGTTTTGCAAGATTTAAATTTGGTTTTCTATTTAATAGTTACATACCTACCTACCTATCAAATTTTAAACTAGGTAGTATCTAATAACGCCAAAGAACAATTAAACGCATTTACCTTGTAGCTGATTATAATTATGCATGTCTTTTTGCATTATTTTACAGAAGAGAACGCACGAAATATTTAGAATAACATGGGGGAAAGTTTACAAAATATTGCCGATCCTAACCTATTTTCCTCTGTTTCCTTGTCGAAAATTAAATGAAGCTTGGAGTGAACAAGACAAAAATCACAAAATTATGTTCGTCATCCGGATCTTTTGTCTTGCTATCATCTCCTGTTTTCCTGTAAGTTTGTTTGCTCGCTGTGGGTAGTCCACAATTTCCTCGTCGTTCACTTATAATTGTGGCGATGGTTCTTGTTATTCTGGTTGTACCTAGAGATTCGCTAGCTCTCATGTATTTCCTTTTTAAAACAACAACATGTAGATTGCGCAAGCACGGTATACGATAAGTAAGTATACCACAAAATGCCTTGAATCAGTAAAAACTTCGACTTCATAATAATATTTATAACAATGCACAATTTCTGTTTTCTCAACTATAAGTATATTTCCTAACTATATGTTTTAATTGACCTATAAAAATGGCAGCGACTTCAACGACTGACTGACTATATTATACTTCATTTTAACAATTTCAAATATGACTTTTCCAGTTGATAGTTCATATAAATATGTATAACAAATTTAACTCAATTTAAATTAAAGAATGCTTTTTAATAAAATAAAATATGAATAATACTAAGTAGTTTAAATTGAAATCATGCTAGAGCATAAAAAGCATGAAAATAATACATATTTATATTCGAATGACGGCAATAAAATTGTTTTAAAAACACGAGATAAAATATTTGTTAAACAAAAATACAACAAACCACATTTTGACAGTTACTAATTTTTTTCCTTCTACTTTGAACACAAAGGACGTCATATCGGTTGTAAGCCGCTCAGCGTAAAAGCAACTCCCGAATACAAAAATTTTCAAGCAATTTGTGCTCAATTCTGCTGATATATAGTCAGGAGAATTGTTTCGGTCTGTTTTGGAATAAAATATTTTTATCAGTGTGCCTGTACCTCTACCTGCCTGAGTAGATGTAGTTATAATATGCGGTACAAATTGTAATAACATGCGAGAGGATTATTATTTATGGCTGTATTAATGGATTAGGTTTTTGTAGCATAATGGATAATATAGTCGTTCGGTAAACTATTGCTGATTGCATGAGATGATATTTAGAAATATCACAATTTATTTATTTTATCGTTTTATGTCAAATTTGCTTTGCTAAGATTACAGTATTAATGCAAATTTTAATATATCTTTAATAACAAATCAAAGCGTTTTGCACCCAAAATACAAAGAGACTTAATATTCATTGTCATTTGCATTATGTTTCTAAAACATAAAAATATAATAATTAACACCCAATAATAGAGTTTCAATGCTACCGAGATTTTACTTTCGCAATAATTTTGCGCAAAGAATTATTTTTGAATAGATACATACCAAGCAATAAAATAGAAAATATGGAAAAACGATTTTCTTTGAAATGGCAATAAATTAACTAATGATTGTTCTATGTATTCTTATTTCGAAAAATGATTAGAAATCGAAAAAAGTCACTTTGATAAAATAGTTAATGTCAATGTCAAGATGAGGCCAAATTGATGAGATGTGTTGTGGCCCTGTCTTGACTGAAAGATGGCACCAAATAAAAACTATAACAGCCTTTATAGACGTTTATTATTTCTGATTAAGTTTATAGTTTTCTTTTCGGCAATAATTTTCATAAAAAGAAAAAAGAAAAGATAATTCATCATTTTCGATTCTTCAGCCATTTTTGTACCAAATTTGAAAAGAACTAAGTAATTATCTCTAAAGAATACAACCATTACAACTGCTTTTAAAATTCTAGAGTTCAAAACCATTTTTTTTTATTTGTTAAATTTTGTTCGGTCCATGGAAGAGCCACAGCGGTCAGCCAAACTCATTGTAAAAAGTAGTTTTGTCCAATTTTCTTCAAACCAATATTTTAATCTTTTTTTATAAAAATCATTGATGCCTAATACGAAACTAAACTACATGACACAATAGGCTCATGTTATTCAAATGTGAGGATAATATTCGACAAAAAATAGCAAATGCTTAATTTTAAACAACTTATTAAATTATTAGATTTTTTTAACTCAGCCATTTTTGTACCTACTGAACTGGAAGTTAATAAAAACAATTGATTTGCTCTCTATTGAGAATTCGTAGTGTATACATAATATGTAGCCACTTAAAAAATATATCATTCACTAGATGGATATATTGGAACACATATCAAAGCCAGAACGTAAATCAGGAAAGATAAGGGGATCACAAATGACGTTCGCAGAAAAATGAGCAGTTTTTCTACTCTAAACAACAGAAAGAAGAACACCGCAGAATAAGGGGCTTGTATCCAAGGAAGAAGTCGTCTAGTGCACCAGTTCGGGGCTGCAATCGATCACAGACCGCCCAACTGCGACTCCTAGGACCAGAAAAGGAAGGCCATGCTACAGGACAATTGAAAGAAATAGTTGTTGAGAAAACTTACAACTTAGAGAGGCCATTTCTGAAAACATCTTTTAGCTGTTTAAGATATGTACATGCATATTTTTACGAAATTTCTCAAGGTACATCGTGAAAACTTCTCTTGATAATTTTTATATTAACAATTGTTGTTCTTCTGTCAAACCTTTTCAATTTATATCTGTTTAAAAATTGACTATACACTGCTGATATTAAAATAAAATAATTTTAAAATTAGTTACTGTTCGATATGTTATCCGTGTGTTCAAGACGTCTGCTGCGGCTGCCTTTTAATTTGGACTTAACCTTTTATTATTTAATTGGACACGCATATACCACAAAAATGCACAATATTTTCAGAATAAAATAATAATAATATTTAATATGTAAAACTAAAAAAAAAACAATAAGTATTATTCAATTCCCAAAAGATAGCAATACAATTTCATTAAAAGCCTAAGAAATCTAGTCTACGTTCCGATCAAAGAGAAAGCAATCAAGCTAGAAAGAGCGATGATTTCTGTATAATTGTTGCTCCTTTGTATAAATGGAATATCCAACACGTTACCGACCGCCAAGATCCACATCTATTCAGGGGAGTGGGGGGGGGTGGGGTAGGAAGCTCTGGTATGTATTCCAATAATGATTCCATCTAGCTAGTTCCATCTATGTTAGACGTATTTACAAATATTTCTCCTGAAACTTTATTTGGTCAAATAACACTTATTAGGAATAGGAGGAGTTATCTACAGTCAACATGCCGATTGATTTAATTAACTAAAATTATAAAATTCTATCTATTTTTATTTTTCTAAGTGAAGGTAATTCTCTCCCCTTTGTGGCTGTTTTGCCACCTTTCGAATTACAAAGAAATTGCGGCTATCCTTTATGTTAACATTTTTACTTTTCTATAATTTTATTTTATAGGCAGCATTAGGCCGCAGAACCCTGGAATAAATCTCGGGAGATTTGTATTTTATTAGGTAAAAGTTTTTTGCCGCTTTCATGTTTTATTGCGTATTCAAAGGAACAATTTGTTTTTCAGTTTTTGTTATTGTAGTGCGGCTATTATTCGAACTGCGTTCATCTCAAATTAATATTGTATGTGAATAATTTCAACTGGGATTAATGTTGAAATAATAGTTTTTTAAATGTCTATTCTACCAACTTTGTAGGTGCCTATTATGTATGTATTGTAATCAAACGCCAGAATTCCATAAAAGATGATTATTCTAACACTCTATTTAATCATAATATACAAATTATGCAAATTAATTTTGGATTTGTTGCTGGTTGGCGTAGAAGCCATTTATGTAATAGAAAGTAGACGTCGGTTTTTTTTAGAGAAAAAAATCTTAATTAAGGTTAAGATAAGTTTGTGTATCATATTTCAACATAGCTTTTAAAATTTTGAATAAAATATTAACTTCAACAGTTTTTAAATGTAATTACTACCGATATATTTTTTTAAATAAAACATTTGTTGGGTTCCCGGTCTATATACGCCTAATATGCTAAACAATTTTGGTATGTAGCAAGTTTACTCCGCCCTGCTGGCGATATATCCTGTACTCTAAAGGCTATGAGAATGTGGTAATGCGGAACTACGCACACTGAATTTCCATCGCTTTCAAAATCAGCCAAGCGATACCGGGTTTAGGAAAAAAATCGGGATCGAAAATGCACCAGATCCCGCATTTCCTTTTCATACCTACACACACTCAGCCCATTACACAAATTAGTGTATTAGATTAGGAAATTCAAGAAGCTTTGTAGCTATCAAACACACTTAGGAGGCTCAATTTTTTAAATTTCTTCAAATTTAAAAGTGTACCTAGTTCATAATCTGTTATACGTTCTGAAAGAAGTTGAACAGCTTTAAGTTTTGAACTACAGTACGGAACCCGATCATTGAGATATCATTTTTGATAATTCACTATGCAGTATTAAATGTAGCGAAAAATTCCATTTTGGCAGCAGAAATCAACCACTTCCTGAAGAGTTAAGGCGCATCTTCGGCAGGTTTTGATATGCGCGTCTCCAGAGTAATGGTGCAAAGTCGGCACAGGAAGATAACTTTGCCAGAGTTATCTCTTGCAAGAATTTTAGCCCGAAATACCGATGACATTCCGTTGATAATCTCAAATGGCATTTCAATTGCCATCCAGTTGTTGTAACGCAAATAGTTTTAAAATATAATCTGACAATTAAATAATTACATTTAAAATATTATTCATTTTATGCTGAACTCTAACATAGATCCTGTAATAAAATATCTCGTTTGCATGGAATTTGGGAAAAAAGCACATTTGGGTTGGTACATTTAAAAAAATAAAACTTGTACAGGTACAACACATGAATAAACAAACCTGAAATGTATTCAAAATTCTAAATAGTAGCTGGGTTTAGACAGGGCAAAATACAACATAAAAGACGCATACTGTATTTCTAATTATTCAGGTGAAAAATACCAAAACATATCACTTTTATTCGTTTTCATTTTTTTGGGAATTGGATCTGGCTTTGCTGACGCCAGTCGCCTGAAATTGGAACCCGACGGGAGTGTGAAAGTCAATGTGATGAAATGTTATACTACGTAATCCCCTATATGTGCTGGTAAGATGATCCACCTTTTGTTCCCACTATAATTTTTTTCAAGCTGGAAAAACGCCCAATGTTAGAAAGACCTACACTCTTTCATTTAGTATTAAGTTGTGAATAGTGGTAATTACCTACACAATTTAGCGCAATATACAACATAAATGAGTATCTTCAAAATTTCCCATCATATTCCCAAATTTGAAAATTTATATTGTTTGAAACCAGGTGGGCTGTTTGAATTGTCGCACTGCATTCACCAACAATAGAAATCTCCAAACTCAATTATTTGCATTTGGCTATAATGTTTAGAATAGCCTTTCGTCAAGTCCGTACTTTAACTTGAACTCCTGGTTTTAATGGAAATGACATTCCTAAAAATTTCGTTTTTTATTATATAATTGTGTTTATGTTAAAGTACCTACTAATTTGACGAAAACATTAACAAACATCGATATGCCTGCAATCTTCTGTTCAAGAGATGGCAAGCTTGAATTTTGGACGCGACTAATGAGGGACTAATGCTGTAAATATTGATGTTGTATTGAATTTATTGAATACCTATGAGACGTAATCATCTGTTAGAATGGTCATTTGTTAGAATGGTCATCTGTTAGACATGTCATTTGTTAGAATGGTCATCTGTTAGACTGTCATTTGTTAGACAGGTCATTTGTTAGAATGGTCATCTGTTAGACAGGTCATTTGTTAGAATGGTCATCTGTTAGACTGTCATTTGTTAGAATGGTCATTTGTTAGAATGGTCATTTGTTAGACCAATCATTTGTTAGACCAATCATTTGTTAGACCGGTCATTTGTTAGACAGGTCATTTGTTAGAATGGTCATCTGTTAGACCAGTCATCCGTTATCAAATCGGTCATCTATTAGATATTGTAATCTGGTCTAACAGACGACCCAAGGCATTTTTCTAACAGATGACCAATTTATAAAAAATTAAAAAATCCATTGTGTCTAACAATCAATTAACAATTTTAAAATATATTCACAGAAATTTTTGTTATTAACTATTTAACTGGTATTTGCCATTGGCTAAAATTTTTTTAATGTATACTGGAAATATATCAAATAAAAATAATTGTCCACAGTAAAACATTAAGATAATCAAATATATTTATGAAAATACCTAATAGAAATAGAATTACTACTTCAAGAAGTAGGCATTCTATCGATAGCCGATTTATTTATTTTCATCTGATGATTATTTTAAACACTAAGGTTTTCAAGAATATTTTATCAGCTACGGCTCCTGGATTTTTTATAGGGACATTTTAGAATATTTCCCCTTACATTGTGACGTCAATAATCTTAGCTGCTGCTATTGTTTGTTACCTGACTCTATCACAAAATCAAAAAATGATAAGATTGGTCAAAAAGGCCCCAGATAATTAGTTCTACCAAAAACAAATGTCAAAATACTTGAAATAAATCAACTTACATTACTGTTAGCACAGAATAACTATGACTGTTAGTATGACTCAAACTAGATATTATAAATATCCATGTTATTTCACTACGTCAATTAAATTCTGTTTAAGATTTTAAAGCCATCAAAATCAAAAATATACATAGTTTATTGTTGATATGTTTAGGTACGACTTTTAGCAACGTAATATCGAACTACAAATAATAAACTTTAATTTTATTGCCTTTGTTAGTTTAAAAAATCTTAAACAGAATTTCATTCATGTACCTACTGAAATACCTTAGTGTTTTTTTAATTTGTTTTGGTAGAGCAAACTATCTTTGGGCCTGTTTTGGCCAATCTTACTTTTCAAATTTTGGTTCTATTTGTATATTAAAGTCCAAAAAGGTCGAAAAGTGTATTAGCTCAAACTCTAAAATAAGTGAAATTATGGCGTTTTTAGATAAATTATATTTTAAAATATTGGAGCTCACGAAGTCCAACTTTTTAAAATGCTATATGTGGAAATTACTTGTAGATGTCCAATTTTCTTAATTTTGTTACTTAGGTACTCAAGAATTTAAATTTAATGTATTTAGTTCTAATATTTTAAAATATCATTTATCTAAACGTTTAGCCCATTTTCAAAAGTCCTATAAAATACTCTGACAAGGCTAGTTAGCTCATAGATATTAGTATTGAACAGCTTAAAGATTTACAGATCAAGAAGATACGAAGCTCGGTATATCTGCTAGGCATTCAGGCATTCAACAACCTATTTTGAATCGTCTATTTTCAGAAGTACTTATGGACAGTTGAATTCAGAAAGAACTTTTCCAGCGCTTCGTTGGATGATAAAACATATATTACATATACATGTGTGTGAACCATGGTGACACATAATAGGTTGAACAAATCCAGAACATAGCAAAAAACGATGATTTCTTAAAATATGAAGAGTTAGCAAGTATTTAATATATTAGGCTGTCCTGAAAAAAGTTCATTTTTGACAACAAACAAATTTCATTTAATAAATTTGTGTTTTCTGCGATATAATATGTAATTTTGTGTGTTTGCTATTTTTAGACTTTCTCTGATGTACATTCGAAATTCCGGGAAATTTCCTTGTCTATTAATATCTCGGATATAATTCCCGAAATTTCAGCCACTACTGTAGTAAGCGTGTGGCTTGTCAAACACTATGGCTAAATTGGAGAGGCAAAACATCATTTTTTTCATCAAAGTGTTGGCACTAAACAATTATTCTGCGTAAAAATACAGCAGCTACTTGAGAATGTGGAAGAAGACTGTTAGGCGTAAGAAGGGTACAGAAATTGGTGAAAGAGTTTAGGAATGGAAGTGAAGATATCGAAAGAAACATGTGCTCTGGTAGCCCAAGAACTCAGAGGACAGAAGAAAAAATAGCCTTGGTTGCAGAATTGATAGATGAAGATGATGGAGTTTCAGTTAGGAATATTGCTGGACGACTTGGTATACACAAAACTCAGGCCCATGAAATAATATCGGAAGATTTAGGAAAGACTTGTGTGGTGGCAAGATGGACCGCATAGGCCCAGTGAAGACCAGATGTTACAGAGAATCCAGTGTTGCAAATATTTATTAAATGATATTTATCAAAAAGAGGTGCAAGACAGAGATTGGTCGTGTGATGAAAAATAGTTTTACAATTGATATTGGCCTGAGCAAACTGCCATCCATAGAAGGGTTCCATGCAATGGAAGTGGTAATGCGGTAGCACGTCCAGTTATACCTCGAAGGACAATGTCTGTAAGAAAAGTACATAAGTATAATCGTCGCATCTAATTTTACTGGTTGCAGCTACTTGGAAATTTTTGAAGATGGTGGCAGTGTTAATGCTGACAGATATGTTGACTTCATGAGAAATTGCATCAATTATTTTTCAAACTCCGCATCAAATCCCTGCTGAACGATTATCATAGATGCATGACAATGCCAGGCCTCATGTGGCGCACTTAGACCGGGGTTTTATGGAAGAACTCGTGATCACAAAAGTGAAACAGTCTCCCTTCAGAAACCTAGAAACTAGTCAACAAAAGATTTTATTTGATAATGTTGGTGAGATACGGATTCATATCAACAAATTTCTACAATCATTGACTATTGCAAAAATGGGTAAGCAGTTCGAAGAACTTTCACAACATTGTCAAATTGTGCCTATCCACCCAAATGAACAGTTATAATTCCAGGTTTCAAATTATACACTGTGCTATTCACATTATATGTATATTCTAAATAAAATGTTTAATTGAAAAACGAACTTTTTTTAGGACAGCCTATATTTAAGCATGTATCCAGTGATTTTTACATTTATACCTATCATACTAACATATTTGTTAATGCTATATTTCATACTATGCTTAAATATGTTTAAATACACTTAATTTCACAGTGAAAACTTCATGGAATCATAATTGTTACTATATTATGTATATAAGTGTTATTTCTAATTAGGTAGGTATATTCAATTAGGTAGATCATTTATCCTACTTCTTTTAAATCAACTAATGAGATCATCACTTTTATTGACACGCTTCAATGACCTCAATAAATATTACTTACCTAAAAAAATTTCTATTGTTTTAAAAGTAGGTGCCTATTTTGATTCATTCTTTCTATACTTTGTATATACTTATCTGAGTTGTTTAATCAATATTATCTAATCAAATATTTTGTAACATGAGTAAACGTAAAGGACCATCTATTACAGAAGAACAATTAATTGGTAAGTGTCATGAAACAATTTCTCTGAATGCCCAAATGCCTATAAAAATACCGTTTCATTAAACTCTTAGCTAGAACAAAGTAAAGATCTATTTTATCAAAAATAATTAGATCCAATGGAATTTTAAAATGTTTGAAATCTTTTGCCATCGTTGTGGTTGTTTATGTTATTTGTAGAATATTACGAAGCTTTCTGTCATTTTGACAAATACGGTTTAGGCGCCATTAATACTTCGGAACTTGGAAGTGTTCTGAAAACTTTAGGGCAAGAATTAGATGCCGAAGAACTAGAAGAAAAGATAAAAGAAGTTGATCAAGATGGTAAGTTTTGCGAATTTAATAGATTTAATGTAAGTAGAATAATATAATAAATATTCATTATTTCAGAGAGCGGCACTGTAGACTTTCGTGAATTTGCAGAAATGATGAATGATATTATGAATCATGAAATTACTCTTGATGAAATAAAATCTGCATTTGAAGTGTTTGATTCAAGCAACAGAGGGTATATTACTCCAGATGAATTAAGGTAGGCAAAATATAAAATTGTGCGAGAACTTTTGAAAATACTTTTAACTTAAGGAAAACCAAATCTCGGTTCTTTCAACAAACAAATTATACTTTTAAAATATTTTAGTCAAAACCCTAAATTTTCATAGCTTAGCACAGTATATAAAAACCATTCCTATCTTGACAAACAACATTGAATATATGAATATCAGTTCTCTAAGCATCTTATTTGCCTGTACTTAATTATCTGTTCGCATCCTCAAGATTTTCTTAAACCATTGGTTCATTAGCAAAATCTTTTTGATATCATCTTGTTCTCATAACGATTCTGAAGGAGTTTAAGCTACGGGCTTCGCATTTCGATTTATTTTTAAAAGTTCTTCAGTTAAACATTTATGCACGTCTCCTCCTGGATCTCAGGGTTTCCGTAAATTATCGGTTCTAATTGCAATGTAGGTCAATGAATAACAATTAACCAAAGGCTATGTATTTTTCGTTTTAGTATTTTAAACTAACTTTGATACTTTTTTTACATAAATACCTTGATAGATACATATTTTAACATTGCCGTTATTTGTAGAATTATTCTTACAACTAAGGGTGACAAAATTTCTCTCGAAGAAGCAAATGAAATGATAGAGGCTGCTGATATTGATGGTGATGGAAAAATTGAATTCATAGGTAAGTTAAATGATATTACAAGGACAATTTTATTTTAATGTTGTGATAAAAATAATTTGAATATTTTAAGTTAAGAAAAATAATCAAGCTAGACGAATAGAATTGCAGATTTAGGTACCTACTGGAAAGTTAATGTCAAATGTTTGGGAAAATACTAAATAATGGGTAGTACATACCTTGAAATAAATAATAGGTATTCAATAGGTTAAGAGTAATAATAATTTAAAAAACAGGAATACTTTGATAAAAATATACATACTACTTATCTATATTACTCGCAAATGATAGCCCGATACAAAATTTAAAATATACATTGATATTAGACTAGACGGTAGGCATTAAGGTGCATCGAACAGTGTCCCAAGGCCGAGCCACATAGTATAGGGTGACAAAAGTTAGAAGACAGGAACTGGACGTCTGCCGTGCCACAGAAGGTTCCTGCTGTGCCTCAACCAATACAGGGGTCAGTCCAAGTGGTCACCCAATGTAGTTTTCGTGTAAATATAAAAGGTGCTTTACGATTCGCTTGAAATTTATAGTACTGACTTCTGATAATCTGACAAGTAATTAAAAAATTACTTGGTCACAAAAAATAGAGGTTTTTTTCTAAATTAAAATGTGCACGATAATTTTATTAAAGTTAGATAGGGCTAGTGAAATTATGAACTGCATGGACAAAATAGATATAGACTCTAAGGACAAAAGACTCATTCAAAACCTATATTGGAAACAGACAGCAGTCATACAACAAGAAGATGGACTCTCTAAGCCTAT
>JAUYWI010082598.1:0-13038 GCA_034780595.1 Parotoplana pacifica
TGCGAGTAATATAGATAAGTAGTATATTTTTATCAAAGTATACCTGTTTTTTTATTATTACTCTTAAACACATTAAAGTTTTGTACTGCTTGAAAGAAATCAAAAGAACGATTGACATGGTCCGAGAGAAGGCGGGAAATCTGAATATGATAGGAAAGATAGAAACATTAACAAAAAGCTGAAGAAGAGAATCACGAAGGCACTGGTATGGTCCATATTTCTTTATGGTGTGGAAGGTTGAAATATGGTGCTGGAGGGAAATATTAAATGTATCCTGGAAAGAACATTTACCAATGACTATGTGCTTATTTGTGGAAATGGAGATAACTAGAGAACTGATAGCTCAAGTTGTAAAAGCCAAACTCCAATACTTCGGTCACGTGATAAGAGAAAGTGCGGGTGGCGTAGCGCTGACGCTCTTAGAGGGCAGCATGGAAGGAAGGTAGAAGATACTAGGATGCGCCAAGGAAACCAGTGCTTCGATAACACCAAAGAATAGGCAGGCCTCAACTACTGAGAAGCAAAAAAGGGCACAAATTTGTCAAGAATGGAGAATGTCTTTCAAATGGGCGTCTACTCTCGCCAAGCCCTCAGTCGAGGTAGGCACAGCAGTAAGAAAGCATCTATGTTTATGTTGCTTACAATTTATATAATTATTATTAATTGGCCAGGACCTGCTTTGACAACGTGAGTACCTTTTAATAAAAAAAACAGGCTTCCAATACTTTTCTTCTGAATATCTTCTACATTTTCTCTTTTTATGCAAAATTATCAAATTTTCGTTACTTTTATGCTTTGATATGAAATATATATTGCTCGGGCTGTGACTATGCCTAGCTGATGAGGCCCAACAAGGCCGAAACAGCTGTGCTGGGCTATCATTTGCGAGTAATATGAATAAGTAGTATATTTCTATTATTACTCTTAAACACTATCTATATAATTTTTACAAAAATAAGTAAAATATTTTCACGAACGAGGTGTTTTTTTAAAAATTATTTGCAACACCAGCAGAAGTCAATAAATGAGTTTGATAAGCAATAAAATTCAATTTTGAGGAATATCAAATTAACATTGAAAGGACCGTTTAAAGTCCTTTAGGCATCGCTGAGACTACAACTTAACCATTTGGATTGGTCGGTGTATTTCATTCTATAAAAAGTAATAAACAAGAAGACCTACATTCATGAACCAATGCCTCGAGGCCAGCATGCACCACTGCTGAAGGTAAAGAGTCTGATTCCTGGTGAAGTCCGTGGTGCCGTTGTTATTGACAACCACCGGTCCCGCCGGCGGCAGGGCTGTCGCCGTGAGGTTGAAGCACTCGCGCACCACCTCCACCAGGCGCACCAGCTGTTCCCGGGAGAATGGGGGATCGGTGATGCCCTGGTAGACCTCGGAGAAGTGCCTGGATGAGCCGTTGTGCCGGAATTCATAGAAGGCGTGTTGCTCCTGGTGGATAATTTTCAAAATGTTGTCATACATGGTCGGTGTCGATTAGCGCTGAATGCGGTCCAGATTCGCGCCAAAACTGGTCTTAGGAATGGCCTCCCAACAGAAATTCAATGTGAAATTGTTTAATGAAAGGCATCAATTCTTTCTGAGAAGTAAAAAAGTAAAATAAAATAAATAAAAATAGTTGCAGTGCAATCTTGAATAAAAGCTGTGTTCGTTGAAACAATTGTAAATATTGTTTTTAATGAATCCATACTAAAAGATGTTCCCTATTTTAACAATTCCATACCACGATGATGCTATCGCCGCTTATAGAATGTGATAGGAGAATGAGATCGCATTTTCGCATCAACTGTTTCTTTAATTAACAAATCTTTGTTCTACATATCGTTGTATTGTGGAAAAATACTAACAGTTATGTACCTATTCGTCAATTCTTGCCTTGGTGTCTGTATTTCTAATTGTGAATAATGACGTATTTGCCCCAGCCGAGATCATAGAATGACATATCACACTATCCATATTAAGCTTTTTTAATTACATTTTAATTGTTTCTAATGACTCTGTAAACGTTAATAGGATTCAGTAAAAAAAAGTTTTCCTCTCTAGTTTTAAAGAAAACTGTAACTAAATTTGTAAATCTACAAACTTCAAACGCATTCTGACGCAAAAGCATCGGAAAGTCCTCTATTCGATGTGGAAAGAAGGTATTGAAGATTCTTACAACAAGACAAGAAAAACTACAATTAGAAACTGAAAAAAAATAAGATAACTTCAAAGGCCCACCCAATCCTCCGCAGTGAGATAGAGAAAGTCATCCAACAGATAAATAAAAATTAATGCGAAGGAGCGGATAACATACCCTGTGAATTACTGAAGGTACTTAGACCATAGAACCTTAGGACCATAGAACAAAATCACATGCTACCGATCCTTATTAAACAATTGGAGACAAAAGCCAACAATTACATAAGAAAGACAATGTGAAGAAGACAAAAGTAATGAGAATATCAAAATGGAAAACGACCCAGTCAACTTTATTCTGAATGGCTAACAAAAAGATCAAGTTAAGAATAATTACATCAGACGTAAGATGTCAAGAAGAAATTCAAACTAGAATAGCAATGGCAAAGACAGCATTCACAAAAAAAGAAAAGTTCTAACCAAGATTCTGAAAGTTGAAACAAAAAAGAAAATAGTAAGACACTAATCTGGAGCATACTTCTATACGGTTATGAAAGCGACCAGAAGGAAATGGAAATCAAAACATTTAAAATGTGGATATGGAGAACAATGTTGAAAATCTTATGCCAACATCAAAAAATGAAAATGTCTTAGCAGACATCAATGAAAGAAGGAACCTACTAAATACAATTACCAAGTGTAAGAAAAATTGGAGAGGTCACATAATGAGAAGAGATAACCGACTGAAAACAGTCATTGAGAGCAGACTTCTAGAAACAATAAGCCAAGGTAAACCACAAAGGAAAAACCGATTTTAAAGTGTCACATTCAGATCTTAAAATAGAAATCTTGCGGCCCCAAAACGAACTTCATCCAAACCTCGCGCGTGCTACTGCCATCTGAAACTCCCACCGGTAGGAAATCCTGATTGGATATGATTTGGCCCCCTTTGTTCATATTTTAACTTAGTTAAATAACTTCTATCTATCTATCTATAGTGTTCTGCCGAATCAGTTATTAGGCAGGTTCAATTCTATGGCATCCACTTTCCCCATCCATTTCGGTTTGCTGCCCGGTCCTTCAATTCTCTATAGCTGTTTGGTTTGAATTCTTCTAACATCCTCTTCCTTGGGTTTCCCTAGAAATCGACCTTCCAGAATTGCTTTGACCATTCCTTCGGTGCCTTTATTTACCATGGTATTGGGTTCTCACATAATTTAGACAATTGTTTTAGTTTTAGTCTGTTTCTCTGGTTTTAGTCTGTTTCTCTGTTTTTAGTATGTTTCTCTGTTTTTAGTCTGTTTCTCTGTTTTTAGTCTGTTTCTCTGTTTTTAGTCTGTTTCTCTAGTTTTAGTCTGTTTCTCTGGTTTTAGTCTGTTTCTCTGGTTTTAGTCTGTTTCTCTGGTTTTAGTCTGTTTCTCTGTTTTTAGTCTGTTTCTCTGGTTCTCTTAATTAGGTATACATTTATGTAGACATAATTTTACTTCCTATTAAATATGTCATTTTATCATAAGTACGACTCATTACAAGAGCGAATCATTATAAAAGCGACTGCACAAAATCTAATTTTATCATAAAAGCGAATACAGTAGTAAATTATATAAATACACTTTTCAGTCAAATAGGAGAATTTTCTCTCATGATGATTTGCTTTATGATTCGCGCTTAGGATAAAATGCAATTTCTGAGCCTTCGCTTTTAATGGCTGCGCTTACAATGATTCGATCCTACGATGCTTCGCTTCTATGATGGTTGCGCAATTACCTACATATGATGGTTCACTTTTATGACGATGTACTCCTCCCTTTGTTACCGGAGTAGGCATAGCAAACCAAATAATCTTTATACGACGTTTGGTAATTCTTCACAACACAAAAGAGGTCTCTTTGCATGATTAAATTGCTTTCAACAATTAAACGTTGCCAATTAGCTTTGGCATATCAGGAAATTGATAATTAAAAAGTAGGAAGCATCTTTGAAGGGACCCAAAATATTTCCAACTTTTTATATCAATTTATTTGTTTATTGATTTACAGGTTAGAATGCTACTGTCAACAAACTTTATTTCACAATAGCAAACAACACCTTCTTCAAATACAACGTTTTGTTACAAAAAAGATTTTAACAAAAAAAAACTCGTTTATGTAGAAAATAATCGTCCACAAAAGTTAGTATAGAAAAACTATATTACAGAGTGATCAAGCTTCCGATTCTTATTAATTACGTTCTTTCTTAACGCCAGAGATGTGACATTTTGAATTCTATGAATAAACAATAGATATCTAATCATATCATCATTATCATCATCAGGGTTCCCCAATCGATCTGATTGTTGCAGATCATGGTTCGCCAAACATTTCGGTCCATTGTCATCCTTATCACCCCTGACATCCATCACTCTCTCTCTCTCTCTACTGCTTTAGACTACCAATAAAGTTCTCCCCCAGGTCGAACTCTACCCCCTTTTACCAAGAATCCTGACAATCACAGCCAATATCCCAATTCCAACTTTTCTCATGACAGGTCCAAAAAATTGCTTGTCTTGGTTCTTATAGTATGAATCAGCGATCTTTTTTGTTCCTGTGTTTAAGAGTAATAATAAAAAAACAGGAATACGTTGATAAAATATACTACTTATCTATACTAATCGCAAATGATAGCCCACGACAGCTGTTTGGGCCTTGTTGGGCCTCATCAGCCAGACATAATCATTGCTTTCATTAAAAGTAATACAATTCACGCATGCCTAACGTACTCTATACATCTGAATAAAGCAAATGTTTTGTTAAATTATATGGACTTTACGAATGAAGAAATTGCAAAGATCGTTGCATATGCAGTTTCAGAAGAGTGTGAGAAAGCTTGCGGTTGGCTTGCCCTAGAATTGACCGAAGAGACTCCACCTGTTTAGATAAGTAGTATATCTTTATCAAAGTTTTTTTATTATTAGGTACTCTTATACACATAAAATGGCCAGAACCTGCTTTGACAGCGTGAGTGCCTTTTAATAAAAAAAACGACTTCCAATATTTTTCTTCTGCAAAGTTTCTATTTTTTTCTCTTCTTATGCAAAATTTGCAAATTGTCTTCACTTTTACGCTTAATATGAAATTACGAACATTTTTTATTGCTTAGACAGTGGTTGTGCCTAGCTGATGAGGCCCAACAAGGCCGAAACAGCAGTCCTGGGCTATCATTTGCGAGTAATATGAATAAGTAGTATATTTTTATCAAAGCATACCTGTCTTTTTTATTATTACTCTTAAACACAAGAATTTAACTCTCAGACACAGAAAATCGATGTATTTGGAGACGCTGATGAAACAACTAACAAAATGGACGAGGAACCTCAACCAAATATCGTAACTGCCTTTGGTGACGGTCATTGTACTCCCCCAAAGACATGCAGCACAAATATTTGTAGTCTCTAAAGTGTCAATTTACAATGTTTTCAAGAATCGGGGAATGAAGCCCTTTATTGTTCTGCCATTATGTGTCGGCTTGCAATCAAGTTGACCCAGACTGGAGTCTTCCGTAGTGATGGAGCAATCAATCAATTTAACTTGACGACGAGCATCGTATCAAAGAGAAGCAGGTGAAGATACGAGCGATAACTGTTTGGGCAATGATACCTCATGATGGCCGGGTGAAATTAAAAATTCCTCATCAAACAATCAATGCAAATCGCTATGTTGAAATAGTTAATGAAATATTCCTTCTAACAAGCTCTCGATGAAGTTTGTACACCATCTAAAATTATGCATCAGTCAGTTCACTTTACCATTGCTGTGGTCGCGAAATTTTGAATAAGGAATTCCCAGATCAATGGATTGTGGCCATGGAGGGCCAACTACATACATGGCCAACACAAAGTCCAGATTTATCAGCAAACGATTTCTGGCTATGGAAATATGTAGTTGCGAGAGAAAATCTCTGTAGAGCCCAGGGCTGCCAATTCTACAACAGATAGCCGAAAGAGGGGAATACATGCTATCCAATCTAGACCGAGATTTGATCAATAATGGTTTCATGAACTTTACATAAAAGTGCCAACTGATTGTCAATGCTCACGATGAAGCTCATTTTAAACATTTTTTAGAAAAATATAGTTTTTATTGGGGCTTTTAATGAGCAAAAAAAACTTGGACGCTCTGTATAAACAAGCGTATTATATTTTCTTGTAAATTTCTATAATTAATTCTATATAAATCTTATAAAATATGTATGCGAATAATATTCATAATTAAAATATAAAAATACGTGTTTTTAATTTATAAATTATAGTAGAATATTTTACTATAAATTATATTATAAAATCTATATACCTAATATTGCATTTATAGAATGTATTAGCAAAATTTAAATACGAAATACGATTTTGTACGATTAATACGGTTGTCTATATATCAGTTTCTGAATGCACCTACGATAAAATTCTATACAGTGGTTTTCTGTTTTACTAGTCGGCAAGCCCTGGCCTTTTAATCAAAGCTGTCTCCATGACAACACGGGGAAATTTAAGAAGCAGCTAGCGAACTTCGCCAGGGTAATGTTAGGATAACTGCAAACGTGCTATTTAAAAAAAAATTTAATTCAATAATTTTCAAAATTAAATAAACCAACTAAATAGGTTTATTGCATTGTATTTGGTAAAAAGTAACCAACTTTTAAAAATATTGTAGCCATATTACATTACCTAGATTTTAAAAATGTTAAATATTAAGGCGAGCTATAATATAACTAAAAAGATGGCTGTTCAATATGGAAATAGAATTGAAACGTTTCTTAAACACAAAATCGCACACCATTTTTTAAAATTTACCAACATGTTTTGTGACAGTCTATGCCTATTATAAAATCCAAAGCATTTATGTTGTAGGAAAAATGTAACTCTACTGTCGGAAACAAAAGAGAATATGGCAGATGTTTTACTTTAAATACGTCGAGGGAATTTGTTTAGAATGCGAAAAACTATATGAAGTTTAATATTTGTACTGTAAAGCAATACAACCAGAACATTTTCAAATTTTGTGTATATACATATGTACATACATAAATGCGTGCTTCTTACTTACTTTTGTTTAAAATAAATCGATAGAAAGAAAGTAGAGAAATTGGAAATTGATTATTTAATTACGTAAATTCTTCAAATATCTGCTTGATAATAATAAAATTATAGTTTTATTATAAGGCTAAATCCATGTCAGTAATCAGCAGTTAAATATGTTTTATCAACGCTCAACACTGCAAAAAAAAAAACGTAAAAAAAACGTCTCATGATCCGTCAATTTGTTTCACGTCTAATGAGACGTTTTTTTACGTTTTTTTTTTTGCAGTGAACCAACACTTTCCAAACGACCCCCTGAAACCTTGTCAAGCAGTTGAAAAACACTAACTTACTCGACGGTTGTGTCTTCTTATTCTTCGGTTGGTTGTACATTTCGTTAAACTGACGTTAAAAATGTTAGAAATGAAATAACTACGCCACTCGCTTATTTTGTATTAAATTTATTTTTCAGAAAATTTATCTTTTTTTTAATAAATCAGTTTGAGATCTAAAAATTAAAGTATGTCCAATTAACTTCAAATTTGGAAAATAAGTGTATATTCCACAATTTATTTTTCTAGAAGACATATAATATATAAAACTATTTTTCTGTGATGACCTATATATAGAAATATTTATGATTTTAATTTAATAGACTAATTTATCAATCTATGTATGTATTTAATATGAATACTTTTTTATATTATTTAATTTTGTGTAAATTGAAGAATAGAAACCCGTTTTTAAACATAATTTTTTTTAAAGTTTGTTTAAATAAATGAATAATTAAATATGAATACTTTGATAAAAATACACTTACTTATTCATATTACTCACGTGTTAGCCCAGGATAGCTGTTTCGGCCTTGTTGGGCCTCATCAGCTAGGCACAATCACTGCCTCAGAAATATTAAAATGTTCGTATATTTCATATCAAAGCATAAAAAACAATAAAATTTGCAACAGTTGCCTAAAAAGAGAGAAATGGAACATTTTTAAAAGAAATATGTTAGAAAGCTTGTTTTTTTGTTAAAAAGCACTCACACTGTCAAAGCAAGTCCTAGCCAATTAATATGTTAAGAAGAGTAACATGATTAAGATTGATAATATATAAAATATTTAAAATTAAATTATAGGGTGTCCGGAAAGGAGTTGCAATTTTTAATGTTTATTACTCCGGATGGAAACATTGCTTTATAGGGTACTGCTTTCATCACTTCTTAGTCCAAATTGGCATCGTACTTAACAACACATTTTCTCCATGCATTATACTGCTCCCACCACAATTCTTGGACAATTGATTTGTGACAAAGGTTCGCCAGCCAACAATTATCAGCCCTGAACCTCCCTCATGAACCGTTTCGTTTTCAGGAATATGGAACATTGTAGGATGCGTACGAATTTTCTGGGTGTTAGTGAGAAGAGACAAGTGCCAGACAGTTCTTTGATTCATTATATGAGCAAACAGCTCCAAACTCAGTGTACCAATGGTTGCTTATTGTGAAATCTCTATCACGTATTTTGTTTCTCTTGTTGTCAATCTATCAAATTTAAAAACATTATAAACCCAGCTATTTGATTTTTTTAAATTTAAGATAAATACACACTCGATACTACTTATAGTAGTAAATTTCTTATATTAAAATAAATTGAAAAAAGGTTTTCTATCTAACAACTTATTTTATAAAGCTGCACATCTCGTCGCCTTGTCCATCTGTCATTGGTTCCTTCCAACTTCTTTGTTTCTTGTACCAACATCTCCTCCGCATTGAGATAGATGAATGAAACTGCTTGACCAACTATTTTGTTTAATAAGTACTGGGAATGGTTTTTGTTCCCAAAACAGTTTAGTCTAAATTTCAAAAACAAATTTTATTTGTCTAAAAGCAACCAAAAGAACTTTGTCAGCAGCGTATGTTCAATTCATTACATTTTCTAGTAATTAATTTGAAACACTTGACAGTGCATCGAGAGAGTCAATTGATAGAGAAAAATCAGTCAGTTGATTTCATTGTGCGAACTCCACCTATCTAGGTATTCTAATCAAACGTTTGTGCATACTGATCTGCAAGAAGAGGGGTCAAACTTATGATATTACGGTGATTACAGTAATAACTACACTTTTGATATTATGATGATTACAGTAATAACTACACTTTTGATATTACGATGATTACAGTAATAACTACACTTATTACGGTGATTACAGTAATAACTACACTTATGATATTACGGTGATTACAGTAATAACTACACTTATGATATTACGGTGATTACAGTAATAACTACACTTATGATGTTACGGTGACTACAGTAATAACCACAATTATGACATTTTTGGTATTATTTGTCATATTTCTTCTTCAATCAAACATGGCCATTGCGTTTCGTATATAAGAAATATGCATTGTTGATATAAATGTAATGATTCCACCATCTCAAAAATTGATTTTGATCTGCCTTTTGATTTTGTCTTTGTGCTTATTCAGCCTTCTATAATTTAAATGATAACTAGATTTATGGCAAGAGCGACGGTTGTGTACACATAAAACAGGTATAAACTCTCCACTGAGGTACTACATAAGTCCCCCACCATATTTCTTGTTTTTGTTTTGCATTTTAATTTATTAAGAATGCTTATCTGGCACTGGTCATCCCGTCTACCTTCAACGGTGTGTTTAATGATGGTATAAATGTCGAACAAGATCCCAAGAGAATGTAGTATGGTGATCTCCACACTAACGTCTTTGCCCATGAAATGCGATGTATCGTACCGGAAATTAGGATTGTCTTTTTACCTCAAAAATGGCCAAATCTTATTTTTCTGTTCAACATTTTTTAAAGATATTTTGTTTCTCTAAATAATATTTATAAATTTAACTGTGTTAATTCTAAGGCTAAACTACATAAGTCGCACGAAAAGAATTTTCCATTCTAGAATAGAAGAACATTTTAAAATCGGCCTTAGGGTAGCATTCTCCTCAAAGTAACGGTAATTTTGATTTTTAGATATTTTGTAAACAATTTAGTTAATCAATTTCGCTTCTTGTTTCACTGAATGGCTTCATATTTTACGCGAATAACCTCTTTTAAATACGCAAATAGGATGTATCTACTTACTGCTACTTGCTTATTAAATGCAACTACTTTAGTATTTTTGCCTATTAATTTTTTTCATTTTCTGTTCATTGTGTTTGATTATTGTTCACTCTGTATTACTTACATATTAATGTTAATAACAGTTGTACCTAATTTTTTCCAAAATAGTGAATTATTTGACCAAAAATTGCTGTTTAGACTTTTTAATTATATAAATAAAATACTAACAATTTGCGCTTGTTTTCTACATCTTTTAATCACCCAACGATTGGCAACCCGATAGACCACTCCCTGGTGAAAATGGCGTATAAATATTTATACAAAAAGACGGATACGCCACTTATGCGATACTTATACGTGGTGTATAAGTATCATATAAGTGGGGTATACGTTTTTGAATATAAGTACTTATACACGCAGTTTAAGTGGCTTATACGAAACGTATAAGTGGTGATTATGGAACTTATATGATACATAATACCGACTTTATATGCATATATCGTCCTTCATAAGATAAAGTGCAATCTCAAAAAGTTGATTATTGGGAAAATGAGCTTCATATTTTGATAAACTTCGCTTCCTTACTTCACAAAAATAGATATAAATGTATAGAATAGTGGAATTAGTTATCTGATATTTATTTTAAAAAATGGCTTCCATATTCACATAAAGCATGCAAAACTACTTTTTATAAAAAAAACATAGCAGTTCGTCTTACGGAGGACGATCGGTCCGTTGATGGTGTATACACCACGTACTTGTACACAACCTATATGTCGCACATACTCAAAATACCTATTATCCGTAATTATTACAAACAAATTTTTTAGTAACTTTATTGCCACCCTGAATGCATATTTCTTTCAGAAATTCCCGTCCTTGATCTGTTAGATGTTAAACTGGCCAATGGTGAAAACGAAATATAAATTATCAATATGTTAATATAAAAATAATTTCCATTTCTATTTAGTCAGTAATTTGCATTTTTCAGAATATAGACACTTAAAAAATATAGTTCCCAATATAAAGAGCCATATGTGAATCACTTTCTAGGTGGTCTGTATTCCGTTTCCAGTTTTTTTGTGATGGCTAAATTAACATCTGCTGGCGTTGCATCATATTTAAGATGAGAAAATAAAATATATCCTCTTTTAACATAATTTGTATATAAAAATGCTAAAACATAAATATGTTCCTATTAATTAGAGAGTAGATGACTTTTGAAAAGCTCCAGTTAGTAGGCTATGCACCGACAAAATCTACAAAAGTAGTAATTATAAAAATACACTTATGTAATTCGACCGGGTCTGTTCCAGATATACTATTCAGAATTTATTAAATATAAAATAACTGCTTTTTCTGCAGTAAACATAATTTTAAAATCATAAACGATGTAAGTGCGATATTATAACTTGGTTTGAGAATAAAAAATATTAAGGCCCCCTCTGCTACGAGTTCCACCATGCCCCAGTCCCCCCCATATAGACCTGTGTGATTAGCATGTCATACTACTAATAGTACTTATGCAGGGCAAATTGCTATTTTAACGTCGGAAAACAATTAAAAATTCCGCTACAGTTGTTCCATCAAATCCATGGCACCATCATTTTTGTGCATTTGGAAACGTGTTAAGGGAAATCAATAAATTATTGTATAACAAAAGAATCTACTTATACAAAAAAACTGACCCTACGGATAGTCCCATGGATTTGATGGGACAATTGTAACGCACTTTTTAATTTTTTTCCGACGCCAAAAAAGGAATTTGCCGTTCTGCAGAGAGCATCCATCACAGAGGCAGCAGCCACAGCAGGAGAGTACGTAACAAGACATTTTCGTTCTTCCGAATGGAATTAGTAAGGACACCAAGACGGGTAATTGTCTTTAGTGCTTCATTTGGGCAGTACTTGAAATTAATCATTGAAGGTGACCCTAGATAATACCAATGATATGTAACGATATATCAATGGATAATACAGATAAGTTCAACCTCACACCATCCTGAGACTTCGGTTGCAGTTTTTCATATA
The DNA here is from genome assembly GCA_034780595.1 of Parotoplana pacifica. Taxonomy (NCBI): domain Eukaryota; kingdom Metazoa; phylum Platyhelminthes; order Proseriata; family Otoplanidae; genus Parotoplana; species Parotoplana pacifica. The sequence goes on from JAUYWI010082598.1 coordinate 12,315, forward strand.
GAATATAAGAACCTACTTACCAAAAATAGAAAAAGTTAATATATAATTCCAATTGCAGAATTCAGTGTGTAAAAGCACCAATCGATAATTATAATATAAAACTTCGTAGATTACAAGCAGTGTGTCTGTATTTAGGTACCTACAAAAAAATATGTTCGAAAATATGTTGGAATAATAGATTAACAGACAAGATATATTTTGTGTCCGCATTGTAATGAATATTGACAAAATAACTCCACAACACGAGAATTATTTAGTGCCTAAATTTACTATCGGTACAGTGTAACTTTATCAAAGGTATGAAGCAAGCCCAACAGATACTTAAAATAAATAGGTAATGACAAAAATAACATAGTACGAACCCCGCCCCGCCCCCCCCCTTGGACAATTACCAACGGAAGTTACAGAAATTAAGAGAGAATCGGGTAGGTCGTGATGATACCTAGAATATTCCTGTATCGGCAAAGGAAGTAATCATTATCCAAACTGTGATTGGCTTAAAATTGAGTTAAGAATTTCTATTTTTGAACATGATATCCCTGAAATGAAGTCCACTATACGGTTCACTTATAAGTAAATTATATACCTTATACGTGGCGTATAAGTATTGTATAGGTCATTTTCACCAGGGCTACTATCTATCTATTGTGTTCTGCCGAATTAGTTATTAGGCAGGTTCAATTCTATGGCATCCACGTTCTCCATCCTTCTCGGTTTGCTGCCC
>JAUYWI010082609.1:0-13037 GCA_034780595.1 Parotoplana pacifica
TTCAGGGCTATCACATTGATTGAATATAATTTTACTATTTTAGAAAGGTGGAACTTCTTTTTGCACTTTAGTGTATATAGAGGGTAGACATTTTGTTTAGTAGATAATTAATAAGATAGTTACATCTTAAGTGAGAATTTTTAGAAACTATGTATTTATACTTTTTCTGAGTTTAAATCTTATATTTTATTGTCACAAGCAAAACTATATTGGTATTAAGTTAGAATCAAAGCTGAGTTTCACTATTTTTTTTATTTCAGAAATAAAACTACCCATTTTTAGCTTCATATTAATTTACATACTACTAATTACTAAATCTCTGATTTTAATATTTTGAGATTATTGATATTATTGTCTATTTTTTAAGAAGTAGGTAAGTATCTAAACTGATTAAAATACTCTATAGACCATTACAGTACTAGATACATAGTGGATTTAACAAAACTTTACACTTTATAATTTGGCATAGATTATATTTGATTTATTTAAATACTTATACACTATATTAGAGCATCTAAAAGCAAGTAGTAAGCATCTTTGTTTTGCCCATTAAATAATTGATACCATTAAATTATATTATGTTTAGAACACTTTTGCAGATGAATTAATAACATCTATTAAGAAAATTTAAAAACCATGTATACAATTTTATAATTTTATTTATAATGACACATCCTAAAAATGCCTAGATCATTTTTGTGTATTTCATCTTATATAATTTAATTATAAAATATGACAGAGGGTACAAGTAAATTTCATTGCTAACCAGCATACCAATTACTAAAGCTAAAAATAATCTACATTCAGGCGTGGATCTAGCTTTCAACAGACGGGGAGGTCGGGTTTACAAGGGGTGCCAAAAGTTTAAATAAAATAATGTGTACAAAATTTTAATTTATTATGTTATCAAATTTGAACCATCAAAATTATGGAAAACAAGTAGCTAATAAATATTGAAGTATATAATTTGAACACTAACAAGTTGCTTTGTTAGTGTTCATGAGTCATAGGCAAGTCAATTTATTAGACATCGATTTTCTCAAGACAGTGGCGCGGTTTACTTCTCTCTACCTCTCTCTTGTATATACGATACTAACCGTGTAAATTATACGCTGCACTCTCTATCTCTCTCTTGTATATACGATACTGTGTAAATAGACAAGATAGTTTGGAAATGAAATGACAGGAATATTCACGTTTCCGCGCTGTGGAATTTATCAACAAAATAGTATAATAATAGATCTGCGCGATATGTAACTAGTTATTTATTATTGAAATACATCCAAACAATTAAATATTTTTAATTAATGTCAAGAAAGGTAACTTTCTCTAGTCATAATTTCATTTTTAGAGGGGCACTCCCCACTATCTAAAAAGATCGTTTTTCTCTAGTCATACTTTAATTTTAGAGGGGGCGCTATTAGTTCTGGACGGGGGGGTCGTGACCTCCCCCCTAGATCCGCCCCTGCATAAGGTCTGGAAATTGCCAGGAGCCAGTCATCCAGTAATAGCATGTCCATGGCATCCTCAAAAGTCATGATTTGTGTGATTATAAGCTCATTTAGGAGTAGTAGACTTCATTTTTGTGAAGGGAAAATGAATCAACTCTCATACCTTAGATTAGAGTGCTCCAAACTCATGTCCATTAGCAACTAAGTGAATGGTTCCCAAACAATAATGGAATTTTTATGTATGATAAGGCACCCTGCCATATTGAAGTTAAATATAGTCCAGAGTTTAAATAGGAAATAGTTATATGGCTACAGTAGAATTAAATAAGTCAACAAAAATTTATGTTACCAATATAGGAAAAATATTTAAAAATGACATTTGTTTGTAATAATTTGGCTGGCATGTGACATGTATTTTATAATAAAGTTACCTCTATGTATGTATATATGTTCTGAAATTAAAGACATAATAATGCTTAGGGTTACATATACTAAGGCATTTATTTAAATGTTTAAAAATTGATTTAGTGGGCAAAAAATTTAGTAATTGGATGGAGGCACTATTTTCAAGAGAAACCCTAAATAATTTTACCTATACTTAGCCACATGGTGGAGAATGTTTTTAAATCCTTAGGGTCAGTTTTTTCTTGAATAAGTTATTTTAATGATAAGTTAGTGTTGTAAAATAACTTATTCACAAGAACAAGCTGACCATATATATAAGGATTAAAAAAAACACCAACCTAAAACACTAAACCTAAGTATGCCCTAAAACTAATACATATTTTACAAGATATTTGATTCGTTATATACAATGTACTGGTAAAAAATAAGATGTCAGATCGATGATTTGACCTGTCTTCATTTATTTAATATACCAGTTTGCTAGATGCTTCATTATCTAGATATCTAGAACATTTTTTCTGCTTTGAAGAATGTACTTATTGGCAAATTCGTTAACATATTATATGCAGCCATTGCATTAAAAGTGTTAAACGACATGTCTTTGGAAAATCGTAGCGGCATGCATGATATTAAGAACATATTTAATTTTGGTGTTGGTTTTTGTTTTTTAAATAATTAAAAACGAAACTGAATTATTTATTACGAAATATAATTGATTTATTTAAATATAAAAGCTTACTTTTTATAACAAAAATTACTTACTTTACATTTGTTATACATTTAATAACGTCGAAAGAATGTATATACTTATGGCAAAAATATTGTACCTGTCTATCAAATATAAGAAACTAACATGTTTAATATTTCATATTGTATATTTTTGTACAAAAAATATATACAAAAACACAATTAATATTTACAAATATGTTCATAATCAACATTTATTGTAGCCTCCTTGGGCATCATGGAGAGATCGAATAAGGTGAACCATTGACCGAATTAAATTCTTCTATAATTTCTATTTCCATTAATTCTGTCCAAATTTATTTCAAGATTGCATAAGGTTCGTCAGAGTTGATAGAAAGTTCAAATGCAAACATAAAGGATAAATTTGACATTTCTTAAAATCGTAAGGTATTGCCACGGGCCATCAAAAATTTCAAATATATAATTTTTTGATTATCCAATTTTCTATTAGCTTATGTAACCTGGGAACAAAAAATAATGTTTTTAAAGAATGTTAATATATGTTATAGAATGAAATAATTACCTATATTATAGTTAACAACAATGAACCACTTTTACCAAACAATAACTGCAGCAATAAAATGTCAGTAAAACTTTCTGGATCAATATTTTTTATTGAAATTTTCTACAATGCTTATAAAGACTTGATTTGGCACACTATTAGCAGAGTTGAGGAAATTATATCTGTTAAATAATTTTTAACTTACTTAAAAAAAATTTTAATAATGCAGCCTGGGCACAAAAATGATTATTTTCAAAAAGCCGTGAAATATATTGTACTATGAAGTATTCTTATTCTGAATTTTGCAACATTTATGTAGGTGGGGTCGCCGGTGCGGATCATTTTCATTTTCCGCATCTTATATTTGTTTTGGCACAGATTTTTATTACCGGATGCACTTCCTGCCGTCAACCCTCACCATTTATCCGGGCTTTGTACAGGATACTTTCTGGGGCAATGGAGGCTCCCGTAACCAGCCTGTATCCTTTTAGGCACTAGGGGGTTCAATAGTGGGCTTCCAACCCTCAGTAGATTATCCTCCAAACTTTACTAATAGGTTGGTTTATATTGTACAATGAAATAATTATGATTTATCTATTTACCAATAATAAACAATTTTAATAAAATTAGGCATAATTTTGGGATGAGAAGTAAAAATCCGTTTTCAGATATATTTCCTTTGCTAGAGACGCAAATATTGCAAAGCAAGAGTGAATGTTTACAAAATAAACCCATATAGCAATGGTTTTATAGTTATTTGACGACATAAAACTTTATGAACTTTCCTATCAATCACTTTCCATTCTTAGCAACTGTTTGTAGTGTCACCAATATTGCTGAACCACATGCATTTAGTTTACAAATATAAGGGTATTTGACTATATAATCGCTTAGCTACGATAGTTAAACTTTTAATTCGTAATTTTTCTCTTATGTACTGCTGCTAGAGATGCCAATATAGCATAACAACAAAGCTTTTTTACAAATACATCTCAAATGACAATGATTTTTTGGTATAGACAACATTAAAGCTTAATTAACATATAGATTTTTTTCCTGTAATCAACTTTTCACTTAACAACTGTTGCTATAGCATATCAATAAGTTGTTTTCCAAAATATATGGGTATTTAACAATGAAATACCATAGTTAACATACATATATAAATTTTTAATTCATTCTTTTAGGAACTGTTGATAAGGATACCAATATTGCATAATATCTCATATAACAATGCTTTTATGAATATTTGACCACATGAAAGCTTTGTTAACATCTATGAACTTTATTCTAATCAATTTTTCACTTAGGAACTGTTTTTAGGGACACCAATGTGGCATAACAACATGTATTCTGTATAACTATCATTTCAAAAGATATCTGATTACATGTCAACCTTAGCTCGTATCATCTCTTTGGCAAAGCGAACACAAAATATATGAAGTCATTACAAAAAGAATGAAAAATAAAGACCAAAAATGTAAAAATGTGTGTTCGCTCAAACCCTAAAGTATTTGAAATCATTTGTTGGGTGTTAGCTCTCGCTATATGAATATTATGGCATTTTTGGATAAATGATATTTTAAAATATTAGATCTAACAAAGTCAATAAACTTCTGTCAATAAATAATATATATTCAAATTCTTGAATACCCAAAAAACAAAATTATGTAAGGACATTGGACATCTACTATTAATTGCCACAAAAACGTTTTATAAAATTTTGACATGTTAGCTCAAATATTTTAAAATATCATTCACATACCTAGTGAGAGCTAACACCCAAAAATGATTTTAATTATTTTAGGTTTGAGCTAACACATATTGATCTTTTTTTATTGATAACTTTGAAATCATAGTCAAAATTACTGACGTCATGTAATGTAATTCTTTTACATAACCATCTAACTGTTGTAAATGTGTTCTATATTTTTAATGACATTAAAAAAAGTTGTAGGCACCTAACTAACAGCTAATAAAAAAATCAATAATTTTAAAAGCTACGCGTACAATTTATTTTTAAATGTACCAAAAGAAAATAATTCCTTTTGAGAAAAATATACCTATATGATCGATAAATTTTAAGTTTATTGCACCAACTTCATATTTATCACTGGATAAACGTGTAGAATCTTTTAAGATTATTGGTCAAAAAGAATCATTTTCTTTGATTAGTTTTTAAATCTACCCTATTAGGTAGTTAAATGTTTAAATAAATTGTTGGATTTTGCATTTATCAAAGAATCATAACCAAAACGCAAAGATTAGGTCGAACAATTATCACTCTGAAGTGTTTCCTGTAGACAAAGGTGCACGTCAGTTATGTATCTTATCACCTCACCTTTTTAGTATATACCTATGATGGAACAAATTTGCAAAATCAACAATTATGCTAATTATTGCTGTTGGCCTTATTCACTTGTTTCGGTTCGCCTGATACATAACATATATTCAACTTAAAATAACAAAATGGTTTTATGCTGTAATCCTAATCCTAATCCTAAAACAAGATTAGCACTCTTCCACACACAATGTATATGTTAGAACAGCTTATGAGAGAAGCAAAAATTGAGGAGTTTGGCATTAAGATCGGTGAAAAGCAACTCAACAATGCTAGGTATGCCGACAATACAACTTTGTTTGCAAGAAATCAAAATGAGATGCAAGTCATAATTGATCAAGTAATTTGGCGTCTTCTGAAATTGAATCTAAAAATACCAAAGTTATGCGAATTGGAACAGAGATATCAACAAACACAAGTGAACGTGGGAGACCATTGATGAAATGAATAGTTTCAAATATCCAGGATCGATCAAGAAGAATTATGGAAGCTACCTGATTGACGTGAGCATGAGATGACCTTCATTTGGAAGGACCGTGCACTGCTAACTCAGTTAAAAGTGACGTTAGTAAGAGCCCTAATCTTGCCAATCATCTCCTTTGGTGCTGAAGGATGGACCTTAAACCTGGCTGAGGAAAAGCTTATCAATGCAACAGAAACGTGAATTTGGAGAAGGCTTCTGTGAATCAGTTACAAAGCATAGAACCAATACCAGCATCTTTAGAGAGCTAAGAACATCCCCCTTCCTGTTAAAACACATTCGAAAAAGGAAACTATCCTTCTAATGGACATCAATGTAGAAATGGGGGTTGCAGAGCAAAATGGAAGGCATACATCGAAGAGGTAGATTAAAGACCCAGTACCTTAATAAAACCAGAAAATGGTCTGGACGAGTATGGATTTAGTCAACTCTACAACAAAAGATCGTTTCAAATGGGTCGGCCGAAGCTCAGCAATGAGCATGCCGTCATCATCATCATCATCATCATCATCATCATCATCATCATCATCATCATCATCATCAAATGATCATTGAGAATATAAATCTTATTTTAGGTACAATACCGGCATTGAAGAGAAATATTTTTATATATCAAATGAGATCAGATCGACATAATTATACATATTACACAGTTGTTTTAAATAAACGATACTATCTTCCAATCTATTGAAGATTAAAAGAGAGTGAAACGCATGCCACAAATACAAATTCAAAGTATGTTTCTATGGTATTATTGTCATTAGCATCATACTGAAAGGAATAAACAGCAGAATTATACACAATAGACATTTCTCAATATAACAATGTGCTAACATTTCTTTCTCCCAATATTACCTTTTTAATTCTGTTGTTTAAATACCTAACCAATTTAGTTGGGTCATTTTTATTTGACTGGGATATTCTTTATGTTCTAATAAAAACATTTTTATAAATCACTTGATCGGATAATTATTTAGTGAGGGACTCTATAAAACTATAAAACATGCATTATATGAGCATTGTCGCTCTATATATGGCATTGAAGAACATTTCTGCATTGTCCTTGCTTTCACGAAACAAACCAGCAATTCAATCAGGTACCTGGGATTCAAACACCAACCATTTTGTTGCAAATAACACTGTTGATGGCGACTATGATGCAGATGCCCATCAGTATCACTGTTCTGTAACAGGTCCACAGACAAACCCTTATTGGAGAGTGGATCTGGAGGAAAATTATCTTGTAAAAGAGATCAAGATCTGGAATCGCGGTGACAATGGCAAGTTCACACGATTTGGCAATGTCCATGTCTACGTTGGACTCGATACAAACAACTGGGTTCAATGTGGTGACCACTATCAAGGACCGGCCACTGCAGCGGGAGTGTTTAACTTCAATTGTTCCTTGGTAGGACGCCATGTGAAAGTTGAATTAAAGAAGGTCGATTCCCTTGATCTTTGTGAAGTCGATGTTTATGGAACACCTTTGGTGAAGGGTGAGTGGATACCTACATATTTTAATATTTTTATAGTCACTTCTAATGGTTGGTACATTAGGTTATGGTTTGGTATAATGTGAGTCAGGGTTTCCTAAGTTAGGTCACCGTTTCGTGCAGAGTAGGATACGGTAGATACAGTAAGCTGTCGAAAATCTTTTCAAATGAGTAACGATGTTGGAAGAATCAGAACTATATTCTATATCAATCACTCAACGGCGAATCCAAAAATATTAAGGGGTGGGAAAGGAGTCACACATTGCATGTGGTAGGGTAAAATGTTAATATTAATTTTTAAATGTAGGAACAATTTATTTTCCAAAGTTAATGATTTACTGCTGACTTGTATACAATGGATTATGTTTTAAGTTACATGCCTTATGCAAACATCATTGCTATTCATACATATCCATTTGCCATGACTCAAGAATATCATTAATTCCATCCATCGAGGATTGCGCCGTGTTATCAATGATGGTATTGGCACCCAAATCGAGACCCTTTGTGGATGTGTGTCAACAACAAATCATTTATCAACCTCCTGCCCCATCGTTGTGCCTAGACAACTGTCAAAGTCAACTGAACCTAATGAAATGTCTTTATGGGCGGCCAAAATATGAAATTTTTTCTTCTGTTGTTAGATTTAATAAACGTAAATTAATTACACATAATTACCTTCTTTTTGGTATTTTCTTGATAAAAGCCACCTTCTCAAGGTCAGTGACAGCCAACATATAATTTGAAATTCGCATTGCTTAATAAGCTTCATTTAAACAACCACATAAAACTAAAAGAATATTTATAAATCTCACGACTTAAAAGTTATATGTCAAAATGTCCATGTACGTAAATGTGGATGACTCAAACAGCTCTACTGTTCTCAACATGTCGGTCGAAGTGATATGCTAAAAATTGAAGTTCGCCAATGTCGGAAGGAGAGAGGGAAGAAGGACACGAGCACCCGATAACCACCCGCGGCCCCCTTAAATTCGCCAAAATGATTTAAATTATGTAACAAACAAATCCTAAATTTAGTATGCCTATGAAGGTAATATTAAGGTACTAGGAAGGTACCTATGTAGATACCATAAAGGTACTATTGAAGGTATTTATGTAGATACTAGTTCAGTCAAAATACTGGTCAATCTCTATAGGTTCTCAATATTTTTTTGTGAAGTATCCATAATCACAGAAATTCTTTTATGACAAATAGTAAAATTTTATTGGAAGTTTCAGGTTTAGGTGGGATAGAATAGGACCAAAAATTAAAATATGTTTAGCTATCTTTGAAACCATTCATTTTGAGCTAAAATATATTACTACCTAATATAAACATGGCTATTATCTTCTTTAAAATATATTGTCAAGGTCACTTAATAACGTCAAGGTTTATTTTTAGATTTTTGGTATGGCATTATCATACAATATGATTTAACTTCTAGATGCCTTAGACAACTGCTTTCCTTGGAGCTTATACAAAACAAGGCCAAATATAATTATATTAAGCTAACAATATACCAAAATTAAAACTCTCGGACTTACGTTCCTTTAATATTTTTAAAGGATATTAAAAATATCTCGGAAATTTTAATAATATTTAAATGGGTGCAGGGCGTAAAAATAGATTGGTATTTTTACATTAAAACAAATATTTTAATTGAAAAATAAATTAATCTGTTGGTTGGTAGTAAGATATTTATTTATATATTAATAAAAAATGAACAAATTTGGACTTATAAAAAAGTTTGTCTCTATTTTTAGGTAATATGAAAGGGTAAAGCTGGCTTTAATGGCATTATTTACAATATAGCTAAATGAGAATTTCTTCAATATATATTTCAAACTTGTTTAGCCAAGTTACCTACTTATTTGCATTTATTAGAGCAAGATTTTATATTTAGCACATATGAGAATCATTACTTTTCATATTTTGCGAGAACATTTTTTATTGGGTAGAATTTTGGTTTTACGAACATTTATGGGACAATTATACTGACTGCCCAAGAAAATACAACAAATAGTATATAATACGTCAGTTTTCGGATAGCTAATAATTTAAAAAGAAACTGTTTATACAATCAAAGATTTCATAGATATCGATATATTTTAACCCTTCGTTGGTATACCTCTATGATATACACACGTCTCTGGTAAAAGGGGGATGTGCACCTCCCTTAGAATATCATATTTCCCATGGATAGGGCCGAGCTAAGACCGATGACATCATAGAAAGTCAAGCATTAGTTTGTCCGACTGACTTCAAATTTAGGTGAGTAGGTCAATTAGACATTCAGTAATACAAATCCATATTTTTGTGTGGCCAAAATCATTAAAATTGCGCTAAAATTTAATCCTAAAATTTATGCCTAAATGTAAGATTTAGAATTAGGAAAGCAATAGAAATAATCTTTGAGAAAATTGGACGCTTCACAGTTATAGTTGTTGATCTATGAGTTCCACCATTTCAGGGCCGATTCGTAAAATTGTATTTTATCAAAATTAATGACTTTCAATAGTTTAAAATAATATGTTATGACATAAGTTTGCGCATTCTTTGCAACGTTTAATCTGAAACAATCAAAAGCGGTAAAATGTGGCCAGATAGTTAGAGTAAACTATCAATTCCAGTAGATACACTTTTTACAAGCTTTGTACAAATAAATTGTCTCTTTAAACTACAAAGAAACATGTCAATTTGAGTACCAACTATCATATCCCTACTACTTTTGCTTGACCGCATTTTCCATCTTTTGATTGTCTCAGATAAAAAGTTGCTAAGAATATTTAAACTTACATTTGTTTTTCTATTTAATGCTGGCCTTCTCCTGACCTAATTTGCATTGACAAGTTTGGGTATGCCTAGCTGATGATACCATAATAAGATCAAAATAGCTATCCTGAGCTCCCTATTACCTACTTGTCCCCCAAAATAGTATAAGATAGTTGGTACTCAATTGACATGTTGCTTTTGTATTTAATTAACCAAATTATCTGTTCAAAGCTGAATTAATAACTGTAGAAATATAAATTTTCTGACAACTTTAGGCTAACAGGTTGGGCCTAGACCAAGTTAGGCATTAATACAAAAATAGCCATAACTTTTTTCTGGATCATTATATTTTAATGATTTGTTTCTACAATGGTAAAGCATTTCGTTTGACATACTAAAAACAGATTTAAAGAAATTGTAATTTTGTTTCCTTTCCTATTTCTAATATCCCAATTAATTTATGGCGCTTAATATTTTTTTAATTATCTCCTATTGCTATAAATAAATGAGTTGGATATTTCTTTTGCAGTGCAAAGGTGGAAATGTAACATGTACGTCTAATTAAACAAACTAGACGTGCCTCAGTATTGGCGGTAGTGTGATAAAGCCAAAAATCATAAAATAGGCTAGAAAATTAAAACATTCTTAGTATAATACTAATTTAGAACTATTAATTTAGAAAAGCAATAAGCTAATTACATTTTTTATTTTATTTTAAGCTTATTTTGGGAGTGTTGCCATATTTGATACTTTTTTCTTTTTGGTCACTCATATTTGAATTTACTTTTATAGAGAGCTTTTAATACAACAAACTACTTTTAGATTATTAGAAGGCTAATTCACATATTGTGCGCTGCAAAAATATATTATTCGATAAATTAACTATAGCTATACAGGGTCGCAGGAAGGTTTGGATAAAGGGGCACAAAACAATTCTGAACTGTACGTACAGTATACAAGTTTGAGTTCAGTAATATAAATTGTTCGTATATTTCACATTTTTCCAATTTTGCATAAGAAGAAAAAAGTAGAAGATGTTGAGTTACGAATAGATCTCACTCACTAGTTTTGGTCTTAAAATGAGATAAACGAAAAAGAATATTCACACAAATCAGAAATGTAGTAATAATATACTTAGCATAATTAGTGGAAAATATTTGATATTGCAGTTTGCAAATGTACTAGCTTCCACGTTTCATCTTATATTCACTAAACGCAAAATGTTAATGAACAGGAATCAAATGAATCGTAACCAAAGAGAACTTTGAGATTCGTATTGCATAAGCTTAATTGATTTACATTTAGCGCGAGTAAATATTTCAGAAGTAGTGATGAAATAAATGCAATTTCTATCACTATAGAATTCTTTTTCTGGAGAGCACTCAAAACCGATTAAAATTTTTCAAAAAGCACATCTAAAATCGTTATGAAATGTGGCCTCATATGTTATATGCGTCTATTTATAAATAGATTAAAATAAAATAAAATCATAACAGCAGCTAAGGTTTATTTATTTTATTTTATTTAACTGATATTTTTAAACATGCTGCAGAAGGCAAACTTTAACTTAATAAATAGATTGTTAGCGGAAAAGGCAAACTAGGATTTATCATGATTTCTATGATTTATCTATATTTTTTAATTGATTATTGTTTGTAACACCTTACGTTATATTGCCTTTCTCTGAAAAGCGCTAATGAACCCGAAGGTCATTTCAGGCAAATTTTGGGAACCATAATTTAGTTGAGCCTTCACCATGCAGATTCTCAGACTGCAAACGCCGATTTTCGTAATTGAACCAATTCAACATACCTACTACCTGTCACAGAGCGGATTTGAACTCACAACCGCTAGTCCAACGTGCTAACCACTAGGTAGAGATTAATTACTCTAAAAAATTCTTTGTATAATACATAATACTTATTTAGAACTATCAATTTAAAATTCATTTTCATTTTAAGTTTATTTTGGGGGAAGTAGGCTATCTTTGAGCCTTTTGTCTTTTTGGCTATTCATGTTTGATTTTAATTTTATAGGTAACTTTTAGTACAAAAAACTACGTTTAGATTATGAAAAGGCTAATTCACATATTGTGAGCTTGAAACTAACACCACAACCGGTTTGGATACAATTTTTGTATCGTCGTTTGCTTTTTTTGTGTGGAGTTTTTGAATTAAATACTTCGTGGTCTGATCCTTCAGGCACGTAGGAATGTAATAATTATTGGGATGGCTGACTTTTGATAAAAGAGCGCATCAAAATATAATTTAGGGCACAATTTTTGTGGGTATATGAAACGTTAATTTTATAGATTTCGTTTAAATATAAACATACCTACATACCTATGTACATCTAAATAATCTTTCGATCGTATTTCTGTACTTTATATCGGAAACACGATAAAAATGCAGGTTGATTGTAATTTATTTTTTATTATTTCTTTTTATTGCCTGTGACCTCTCGTATCTTTTGGTGCATAGGTCGCCATTGATTTTCATCTTCTAGGCCTTCAATTTCTTTACACTGTGTATTTAGCCATTTTTCTTTTGCTTTCTTAATTTCTTTATTTTCACTTTGTACTGTTCCTTTAGTCCTTTCAGCTTCCGTCTTTCTGTCAACATTTTGAGAATATTTTCGGTCATCCATGGCTGCTTATAGATGTTTTCCTATTTGGGTAACATTTCCTTAACTGTGTCTTAAATATTCCTCACTAAGGTTTTTGGTCTATTTGGTTATTTGGTATAATTGACAAAAACTAAAGTTGTAAATATAGGGTGTCCCATAAATCAGTTCGTTTTTCTTACCGAAATTTGTTTTTCATAAATCAGTCGACTAAGTGAAAAT
>JAUYWI010082631.1:0-13035 GCA_034780595.1 Parotoplana pacifica
TTATATTTATGTATCTTAGTTCTATGTATAGTCTTAAAAATAAATATTTTGATTATTTTATTAGCAATTATTGGTTTTAGATGCTTTCTGCATTTTAGGTTATAAAAAGTAAAATTTTGATTATAGCAAACTAAAGTCATAATGTCCCGGTTTGAGGTTCCAAAAGGTTGGCAGGTCTGTTGTGCTGCACAGGGGAGATTAGGAGTCCATCAAGCATTGTATGCTGTGGCATTATCCTATCCTGTTGGAATGTCATGCCATGTTCAAGGAGGTTAATTGGAAGTAAGTGTTCTTCCAGGGTGTCAATGTAGTGATCTGCAATGAGGTTCTTCAGAAAAAAAGCCACCCCAGACGTCAATCTTTCTTCTCAAACTGTGAACACAAGGCTGAATATATTGATGCTATATAGTGCTGTTCCACCTCTTCTCTGCTAACAAATTGATGCTGCTTTGACCACAAGATGTAGAGGACTTTCACCTGAAAAGAACACAAGCATCCATTGTTCTTTTGTCCATTTTGATGATCCAGAGCCCAGCATCTAGGCGTAGATTGCAATGGCACTATGTTAGTAGATGCTTCTTCTAAGCAATATGACCATAGAGACCATCTTTGTACAGTGGGAGAAGAGACTTGAACATTGTGCTATAGATAGACAAAGCCAGGCATCTTAAAGACTAGAGTAGCTTAATTTGAAATTGTGATTGATTTTCAAGCTTTTTAGTTAACTAGATAATAAAGAGAGTCATCTTGGTGCTGCAGAACAAGTTAAGCAACTTTTGTTAAAAGAAAATATTAGTTAACAATCTGCCATGGAGTTCTGAATGTAGGCAAAATCCTTTCTGCTGAACACTACTTTATATTTTGAAGAAGCTCCTGTAAATTTTGCTTTGTTTAGACAACTTGTCTGTCTTGATTCACAAAATCTATCCAACAAAAGCTGTCAGGAAGCTTGTGAAACAAAGATGAAATCTAGTTGCAGAAAAAGGTATGAAATAGTATATGAACCTGTACATAGGATTGTTAGGTTGTATTAAGTTATCCCACATTAAAAAGTCTAAAATTGTAATATTTTACAACTCTTTATTAATATTTTAACTTTTTCAGGTTTTGCTTCCTTTTTTCATGAGTTTAGAACATTCTTTCATCAGAGCAGTCTTGACATTTTTTCTTGGAAAAACTTTAATTGCCACCCTTCATTCTCAAAATTATGGAAAGTTGTCTACATAGCTAATATTGTCACATGGTCAGGCTACTGTAGAGAGAGGTTTCTCCACAAACTAGCAGATGGAAGAACCTTCAATTATGCTCATTATCCAGGGCCACATATCAGACTTTTCTTGATGAGTGAACTAAGAAAGAATGATTTGCAAAGAAACAAAAAACAGTTGATGATGAACTTACAGTTCTGAATGTAAAAAAGTGTCATCTTGAAAAACAGGTGTCAGATCTTCATAAATAGAGCATGATTTTCTCCTTATCTCTAATTCAAATGCTTTTTGGAAAATTGCTCTTGAAAAATAAGAGGAACTATCCAAGATCAAAGACAGTATAAAGTCATTCAAAAAGTAATTGTGCATTTTCATTAAAAAGAACTTATGCACATAGCATATTTATGTCTAATCCATTTAGCAGAACTTACACACTTTTGTTAGAGTTTGTCATATTTTGTATTTTGTGCACTAATAAAAAAGGTGGAGATGGATGGCTGTTAGTGGTGGTTGGAGGCCATGATTTAATGTGTTATTAATTTCTCACAGATATCTTGGAAATTACCTAGAATTTGAAACTCAGTAGACATTTGCATGTCAACTGAGTTTCAAGTTTCAAATTCTAGGTGATTTCCAGGATATTTGTAAGAATTTATACAAATTACATACTCTCTGCATATAGTACTTGTACTGCTAATGAAAACAAAATTCTAACAAAATGTGAAATTATGTATACCCTGAACATTTTTGTAAACCCTCAAAGATATTTAAAAAGTCTGTTGAACCCTGTCAACTTATGAAACATGGTGTTGCCACTTGTCCAGATTGTGTCTGGATTTAAGGCTCAGAAATTGAAATCTTGAGATAGAGGTAAATATTGATGGGTCTATGCTATATTAAAACCTGTGACATTTAAAAATCCAGACCTAAACAATTTTAAAGCTGGATGAGTGGCAATACTGGAAACAGAAAGAAATGATTGAAACTAAGAAAAAAGAAGTATCAAATAGAATTGTGGAAAGGGTCCTCAAATGCAAGTGTGAGACTGCATCTGAGGATGTTCTTCCACACTTCAAACACTGGTTAAAATCACTGAGCTTACTAAACTGTGATAAATCACACATGGTTAGCACAAACTGAATATTCTTATAAGCACAAGTGAGTATATGTATAATCCAATCTATAAATAGATTTGCTTCATGTTTAGAATCACAAATTGCTAATTGAAAGACATTTTTTATTTAAAATTTAATCTGCTTTTTACAATGCATGATGACTTATTGGTTAAAATTATACACTTTGTTTTTGAAATTCTATGACATGAAGATTTAGGTCTGATGCAAAATATGTCAAAATCTCTACTAGGAACACTGGAATCAGATTTGTTTAGACAAAAGCATGACATTGAAAATGAATGTGAATATGCAGATGCAGTATTTATATCTAATAAAATAAATTTGGAATTTCCAAATAATTTCTACCATTCAGAGAGCTCTCAAAAGATTTGTAAAATGTCTGAAAACACCAAAAGTAGGATCCATGGGTAGAAAAAAAATTAGACCCATTGTAGCAAAAATAAGGGCAGATTTAAAATCATCACCATCCAATTAGTATGAAATCATGGTTTTTGTTTAAAAAAACAAATGAGTGTACCCCAGTGAATTATAGTGTGTGTCTAGTGAAGCAGTAGTGGAATATCTAGAATTAGATATATTTTGTTTTGGATAAGCATATCTGTACCAGAAGTTATTATTGTGTTCAGAAATTTTCATAAGTTTTACATTGTATAATTTATAACTTAATATGACTTACTTGGAAATAACTTTAAATTTATTTTCTAGTACATTTTTTATATATTTTTTCTGACATTAAAATAAGACTTTGCCAATTCAGGGTACTGGCTTCTGTTGATGTTACAAGTGAATAAGAAAATTGATATTGTCTTACATTTACTAGAAATGTATTTTCATAAAATTATTTTTATGTTACTTGCAAATTAATTGTTATTTTGAAAAAGATAACTTTAATTATCTCTATGAAAATACATTTCCCATAGTTGTTGGACTGCACCATTTTTTAAAATTTGTAACATCAAAGAAGTTTGTACCCTGAATTTTAGGCCAATTGGAAAAACAGTGAAAATGTTACTTTTTGAGATAGGGATTAGCAGATGGATTTTTTTCTAATTTTGGCAACTAGAAAATTTCATAAAATAATATTGATCTAACTAAAAGTTATGAAACTGTAAGTGTAAAAAATTGCCCAATTTTAGAAATCCTATAGGTGGATGTGACACTAAGGAAGCAATAGGAACAATGAGAACAATCATCATTGACTTTGAGAAGGCATTTGACAGGCTAAATTGGAAAACACTAATGGCAACACTCAAACAATTAGGAATTGACTGGAAGGATAGATGCCACATTCAAGATCTACCTAAATCAGAATGCAACAGTGAGAATAGACAATGAAGTAACAAAAACCAAGAAAAGGGATGAATTCAAACCAAATACCTATAGAGAATTGAAGGACAGGATGGCAAACTGAGAAGTATGAAGAATGTGGATGCCATGGAATTGAACCTGCCTAATAACTGATTTTGCAGAACACATTATATATAAATAGGTATATTAGATAGGGAAAGATAAGATATTTAATTATATGATAAATATTAACTATTTATTGGCATGCTTTTAAATTTGGCATATATACTTTTTATCTGAGACTATTAATACTTAGCAAATAACAATATTTTAACTTTACCCAAAGTCTGAAATTGAGGTTCACTGAGTTAGGGCCTGGGTCCAAATGATGCATCAAAAATGGAATTGAAATAAAATATTATTTTTATTACTGAATTCAATCAATACTACTAAAAATGATTTAGAAAGTTGTAATAAATTGCCTTAGAAGACATTTTATTAAAAAATTAATTTTACTGGAGCTACTATGGACTTTGTTTTACTTATGATAAAGACATTTTTTTAATTTTTATTTTATAATCTCATACTTCTGTTCTGTTTCACCCTTATGATAAGATTATAATCTTATTTTAAACATTAACACATAAGAAAAAAAACATGTACTTGTATTTGTTAAATATTGACACATATATGATGACCTGTACAACAAAATAATAAAACATCTAATAACAAACATATAATTGTTGTTTAGAGCATAAAAATCATTCTAAATCACTAGAAATTAATAGTGATCAAGTACAGCCATTTTTATATGCAGAAATTCAGATTTTAAAATATCTATTTACAGACCTGCCTATGTATGGTGGCCTGATAGACCAATAAGCAAGATATGATATATGATTTTGACCAATTAATTTTTTTCTGAACAATTGGTAATCTTTATTTTCAAAAATATTTATTGATTTGTATTATTTAGTGCTTAGTGGTCTTAGATACCAAATTTGAAGTCAATCAGACCTAATGATGTCTTCAGCACCTAGTTTGGCTGGCCCCATATCATTTTTTATTGTGACTAATATAGTTTTAACTCATTAATATGTTGAAGTTAATTTGTTTAAATAGCTATATTTCCTATTTAAAAATTCATTAGAGAAGAATTTTTAGCCTTATATTTCTTGCTTATAATCTTATAATATGTGAAATTGATTATTAAGATTATAAATGTAAACCATAAGTTTATAAGTGAAAATCATTAGCATATAAAATAAGATCTTATTATAAATGAAACAAGCTCCTGAACTGCTGGACCTCATATATCAGGAACTATATTATGAGCCATCTTAAAATTTAATACATTGTTTTAGATAGTACCTTCTGGATTATAAATTTAAGGTTTCAGCAAAATAAGATGTTTTCCTTGGATTTTAGAATCATTTTGATATTCATTTTTTGAGAATCATTTTTTGATATTCAATTGTTCCAATTATATCTATTCTAAAACCACTGAAAGCAACATAAATTGTGATAATAAACTATTTTTTATACCATTTAGATTCATAATTCTGATAAAGGACTATTATGCACATACCAGTACTAATCATTACATTACAATAAATTGTTTTTATTTATTTTGATTTAGGAAGCCATTTACATAAATGTTTAGAAATACCAAAATACCTAGTCCTAGGTAGTTATTATTGCTAAAGCCTGTAAATATAAATCTAGGAGAAAATGTCTCCATTATTTTATGTAATAAAATCTAAGACTGGTGGCTGTTAATATTTTTATGAATATGTTTATATTTAGACTTGCTTATTTAAAAACAATCTGTCATCAGGCTGCCTACAGAATAATCTGACATTTCTCTCTTCTTAGATTGACTGTAATATTGTATTTCTATATATTGAAAAACATCAATTTTGCAATTTAAAATGAATATCTTAAATTATTGAAGTTTTCATAGTCATGTATTTTTTAACAATACTTTTTCATTTATTTGGAAATACTACATTAGAAAACTTTATCATAGATAAAAATAACAATTATTTTTAGATTGTTACACATATTTTCTATATCCATTATTTTCTTTAAAGTACTGCAATTTTAAGCTAATTAAATATTCAAAATATTGGCCAGACTGTATAATTGACCTAAAATCTGTCAGTAGATTCTTATTTCTTACCCAAAGCTTAGTCTAGATACCAAATTTCATTGAAAGCTATTACTTTATTTACAAACTTGCTATTTTTATTATAGGCTTGATGGGGAAGGGTGGCCAATTGGGTGAAAGCTTATCTTGGCAAGAAGTTAGTAAGCACAACTGCAGACAATCAAGGTGGTTGGTGATAGAAAATGGTGTCTATGATGTCAGCAGATGGGCCTACAAACACCCTGGTGGCAGTGCAATTCTTGGGCATTATGCCGGACAAGATGCAACTGTAAGTGAGATATGAATAAAAATCAGACCAAGAGACATTCTTATTATTTTGAAGTGTCTGGTCTAAATGGATGGACATCATGTGGTGCACAAAATATCATTGTTGATCTTTTTTCATGAAACCTACTGAATGTTATGAATAAAAATGAAATTAAGTTTTTGATATTTAGTTTTTAACATATATGTATTATAGGGATCATTCAATTTTTACTTATTCATTTTGTCTCTTGATATTTTTTGCACAATTTTCTATAATTCAATTTGGAAATATCTGTTTTCATAGTGACTTATCAAAGATATTGCCATTGAAATTGGTCTATTTTTGCATTTTTGTTGTAACCCACATAAGATCTGTTGTTAAACAATAGATGTTGTATTCAGTGAAATTCTGTTTATTTTCATTTCTCTTTTAATGGTATATTTGTGGTTGTATTTTTATTATATGCTTTAGTGACTTGTGTTTTTCCATTTTATTTCTGGAAGGAAGCCTTCTTGGCCTTTCACACTGACATGAAGCTGGTACGCAAGTACATGAAGCCTATGCTGATTGGCCGAGTATCTGGGGCCTGTCCTCCGGAACTGCATGACAAATCGCTCACCACCACAGCTGTTGTGGATGACCAAGTTGCTGGGGGTTACCTGACCCGATCCAAAGTCGCAACTAGCGAAGCCAATCTTCCAAGTTATGAAGGAGCTGTTGCTTTAACAGATGCCAAAGCTGCCTCTATCAAGAAAGATTTTGAAGAATTGAGAAACAAGGTCACAATGATGGTGAGTTGTATTGTAATAGCATTTTGTTCTGCTTTTCCTTATATCTGCTAAAAGTAATATTCTTTAATTAGTCGTTGTTGAAAATGTAAAGAAACATACAATAAATATATAGAGAGTTAATTTGTCTACCTGTATTTCTTTTATATTCAGTCGTCACGGTTTGATACATATAGTTAGTTTTTTTGTTTCTTCAACAAAAAAAGTGACTTAGGACCTGATTCTATTTATAGAAATTTGTAACTAATTAACTTCCTTGGTGTTAATCATAGACTGTAGATCTGTTTCATAGATATAGAGGGAAGTATGCCGTAGAATTTATGATTTAAACAGCACAATTCTCGTCGGCTGCCAGTTGCCAACAACATTTAGACATGGTTAATTATGCACATGAAATTATTGTAACCAATGACCTATTTGGAGAACTTTAATTTACATTCTATAATCATTTTTTATACTTCCACAATTTAGTCATATTTCGGCTTGAAGTCATTACACAATATAAATAATATGACCGAGACATTTGACTTGCTTACAAGATGATTATCTTGTACTATACAATACTGTCTACTCTTTGTATTTAGGAAATGTCTACTCAGTATTTTGTATAAGTAGGTATGCCATTTCAATCTGATTAGAAAGGTTTTGATTATTACTGGAACCTATGAATTACTATGTTCTGTCTGAGCTCTTTGATGTCACTACACTCACTCGATGAAGATTGTGGAGTCAACAGTTAACTGTTGGTTGTCTGTAGGTAGGTACCAACCCGATGATAATGTTGGTACATACCTACCTCCCCATTTATCATTAGCGGCGATTTATTTCACATCAACTCAATGTTTGAATGCCTTGTTGCATTTTTCAATATCTATTGATTTTAGTATAGGTACCTATTCATTGTTTCAATCATTATTTCCGATAAATATTGGATTTACAGATATCATCATGTTAGTTTTCTACTGGTGGAAGGTTTTAAATAAAAATTATTTGTTGATTTAAAAAAAAGACCCAAGACAAATTCTTAAAATAAATGAAATTAATTGTGTTTTCTATATTTTGTAAACGTTAGTTCTTTTGCAATCAACCTCTACTTTCTGTCTATATTTCAGTTAAATCGGTTGAGTTTTTGTTTTATACTCTAATTCGTATTGCTCGGTTCTTGGCTGTTGGTAGGGTATATCATCGAAACTATAACGAATTTCTAGTGTCACTTAATTTTATTGAAATCAGTTCGTCGCTGTTTTGCATAACTAACGTATGTCATTTTTGTAACTTTGTAACTTTATAATGTCTTAAAATGAGCTGTGAGCTTTACTTATAGCGAAGTCCATCACATTCTGTCTATAATTAAAGCTTACAGCTCATTTTAAGACGCCCATTAACACGTTAAACTGCGTTTTTAAAAAGTTACAAAAATAGCATACGTTAGTTATGCAAAACAGCGACGAATTATTTTTATTTGCAACATTTAGTCATGATATCAGTGCTGCAGAAGAAACGATATTATAGAATTAGCTAACTTTGAGGATTAGTTAGCTGAACCAATTTTTATGTAATTTGCATACCTTAACATGGAAGAAGCCAATCAATTAACCAAATTTGTTACCATTTGTTATTATCTATGAGTCACTGATGTAATAAATGGTCCATTTTAGAAGCCTTGTAGTACTCTTGCAAGGCTGGATATCAAAGCTTAGAAACACAGTAAGTACATCATTTTGCAGCGAACTAAAATAGCTCATGACTTTTTGAAGATTCTGTTACAGAAAATCAAACAAAATTAACTCCATGGTCGACTGTCTTACTATAGTTCTTCTAAGTTATCTTGTGCTTGAATTAATCCAGCAACAACTTTTTCATTTTTCTTATTGTTTAATCTTCATTTTCTTTGCACTTGAGAATGTAGTGGTAACCTTGGATACTATGCATTTCCACACCAACACAAGTATGAAATCTTTTTTGATATTAATTGGATAGATATTGTTTCAATTTGTTCATTGACTAGATGCTAGTCTGTTCTATATACCTAGAGATTGCACCCTTTACTTACAAATTGGTGATTAGTAAAACTCTTCAAGTGTACTAATTCCTGGTCATTTAATTTCTTATTTTGGTGCAGTTCTTTGGTTCCAGACATTAATTAATACATTGGGGTTTACTATTTGACGATAGCAGTTATTGTGTGAATTCTTTGTCTTTTATTTTCAATTGCTGTGATATCTGTCACCTTGACCTTTCTCATTGCCCTCCCATGCAATCTCCAGCAGGTACTACATAGTTCAGAATCTCTCATCAGGTTTTGTGTATCGGTAACTGAAACTACTGAACCAACTGTTTTGTAATTTGAAACATTGATTTGTACAAAAAAAATAATTTTAAGATCATGTGGCCTTTGATTTGGACCGCCTCAAAAGGCCGATAATACTTATTTTGAATGGACTAGAAACTGAACAACTCATAAGATTCAATGATTTAAATATTATTTAGATCCTTTCAATTAACTTACGTTTAGTCTCCTATAATTTGACCTATATAATAGGGCCGACAATTTTTTATTGTAATTCTACTATGGACCCTCTAATTGTCACTTTTCTGTATTGTCTTGTTTTTGTCCGAACAGAACAGTTATTACTAGATAAATCTATGTTTGCTTTATTGTCTATTTGGAGTAGCTAGACACTCAAAATAATTATAAACACAAATGTCCCAGGCCTCAATGAAATAAGCATCACATCAGGCTAACATTAATGACATGGTCAGAAAATGTATTTGGTTTTGTCGAGACAAAATCGAGATAAACCATAATTAAAATGCTGGATACCTTTTTGCAGCTAATAAAAAATAAAAGGGACTCCATCCTAATTTAATACATTTTGAAAGCGAAGTTACAACGGGCATCTAGTATTATCATTGTGTTGTACCTAAATTAACCCTACAACAACTAGTTATTTTTAGACCGACAACGAACCGTTAAAGATCAAAGTGTGTTAGCTCTAACCATGAGTTTAAGATATGTTCTTTACTGTTCCCTATTACGTGTCAATCCCTTAAGATCTAAAATATGACACTTACAAGATCCATTAGCATGTTTTTCCTTGGTTTGCTTTGGCTTCTTTTTCCAAGAAGTCTGCCTTCTAAAAATTATGACCTATCCAATTTTTCTTGCGCTTAGTATTTGTATTTTGTAAGTTCCTTCTTTCATGATATCCGTTAAGATGTCTTCTTCATTTGTCTTCCCTTGAGATTTTCTGCATTCTCCATTTCAAATGCTTTAATTTTCTTCTTATCGCTTTCATGTAGTGTCCACGTCCCAAATGCATATAAAGAAAGTATGCTCCAAATTAATGTCTTCGCTCTTTGTTTCTACTTTCAGGCTCTTGGCTAAAAGTTGTCTTTTTCTAAATGCTATTTTTGCTATTGCTATTCTAGTTCGAATTTCTTCTTGACATCTTCCGTCTAATGTAATTATTCTTCCCAAATATTTGAATTTCTTAACTTGTTTTACTTGGTGTCCATTCAGAGTAATGTTGACTGAGTCGTTTCCCATTCTTGATATTCTCCTTACTTTTGTCTTCTTTACCTTGATCCTCAGATTGATTTTTTCAGTTTTATCATTGAGTTGTAGTCTCTATTCAGTGTATGCTATTGTCCCTTGATCATCCGCAAATCGAACTTCTTGTATTAACTTGCCACCTATCTTAAGGCCCTCATTGACGTTGTCGAATGCTTCATTCATCATGTGTTCGGTACAGATTGGGAATAGCAATGGAGTTTACTATGTATCACTTTTATTTCAATTAAACTTTAGACGACAGAAAATAAAGTTATGATGCAGTCTAAGAAATTTTGGCAAAAGTAATACAGATTATCTGCTGTTTGTGTCATACATATTGGAATCTAAACTATGCAAGTCGAAAAGGCCCCAAAATAAAAAAGACATGTAAATCTTAAGTTGCAAAGTTATGATTTGTAAATTCTGTAGTCGCTGTATTTCTATGCTGAAAAATATCTTTGAAAAAAGTTCAGATCAAATTTACATTAATGTCTAAAATATCATTATGCTATTTATAATTATATATATCAATGAATATAGCAATATCATTGGATCAACTGCTGTGAAGATCGTACGAGGAAACATAATTTTTCCAACTCGATAAGAAGAGACAACAAAAAGATCAACAATTTAATCATTAGATTTTGAATAATTTATTAGTCTAAAACCAATTTACTTTGTTAAGTAAATAGGTGATTAATTATTTTGGCAGAATACTATCGTCGTGTATACTAATTATCATTTTTATGGTCTCTCTAGAATTCTGCAATGTGACCATAAATTTGAGAGTTGTATAATTTTAATAAAATCAAATTATTTTGTTGTCTTTGTGGATCCTGTTAATTTCAGCCGTCCTTTGGTTGTTCGACTAATTAAATTGAAACAACTGAAATTTGTTTTATAATATTATGACTTATACTCGTATTTAGAAAATCAAACGTTCTTTTAGTATCAATGCGTATTACCACGGCAATCTTCAAAATAGCTTTAGTATTACCTACCGATTATGTATTTCGTTCTGAATCACCTTTGAATTGTGTATTTTCTTTTTCAAATGAGAAGATTATCAAGGGGGTTCAGGTTTACATCTACACATTTCAAAAGGACCTCTGTGTTAAGTTGATGTACTTTTTTCTGATTGATAAGAAAATCCAAAGACATAACTTTACATTAATGACCACGGAATCATTTTTTTAGCTGTGACAGCATAATGTTCCACCAGTAATGCTTTGTTCTTCGAAGGAGATTGAGAGTTGTATGCTCAGAATAATGATTGCGTGAACTATAAATATCTCTGTTTTCTTTTCTAGAAACTGTTTGAATCGCGGCCTGTCTTCTTCTTGCTGCTATTTGCTCATATAATTCTGTTCGAAGTGTTGGCCTATCTGAACATGCGCTATTTTGGCACCTGGTGGCTGCCTTATACAGTCTCCGTCCTCTGCTACACCATAACGCAGGTAAATTGCTGAAAATGCGCTCACAGTGACTAAATTATTTTGTATTGTCATTCGTATTGAAATAGTACAAAACTACTAGAAACAATCTAAACAGTGTCCAGTCATTTGTTAGACACATCACAAAATAGGACTCTTTGTTTCTCAAAATGGTCATGTGTTAGATAATTGTAATTCGTTTATTCAATAGCCGATATTCTATTTTCTAAAGAATGGCCAGTCATAACAGATGACTGTCCCAATCTGAACCTATCAATTCAGTTTGTGTACTTACCATCTAAAGATAATTGACTTGTAGTTGATTTTGTTCGTTACTTTTGTAAAAGCTTGATAAGTATGATTTCTTAACAGCATAATATTTATAGGTAGTACGATATATCTTTAACCAAACTAAAATTGTTTCTTATTCAGTGATTACTAAAAATCCAAGCATATCACTAAAAATCATTTCCCTTATAATATATCTCTTAGATTTATTTATTTTTAAAGTAGCTACCTATTGTTTTAATTAGTCATCAGAGCTTTTATTCATTAAAATACTAATTACTTGATTTAGCTGATAGACGCGTTGATATTGCTAAATAGATCAAATTGCCGTATAGGTTGAACATCACGCCACCAAAGTACCCAGAAAGCTACAATGAATGGTGCAGAAGACTTAGCTAAAATTTCTCTCTGTTAGGTATTGTCTGTTGAATACTCTATGCAGCTACGTATGTGTGGTTTGACCCAGTTAGCAACCTCTGTTGCGTCTGATTTTTTATAGTTTCTTCGAAGTCTGTTGATCTTTTAATCCTTAACCGGCTCTGCTATGCTGCCGGATGTACCTATAGTATGTTGGTAATGCACAGAATTATATGAATTCCTGAAAACATGAAGCTATCCGAAAACAAAGTTGGCACGTAGATAGATTAGTGGTTTGTCGCCATTTCCAACAAGAATTGTCTGTTATCGACGTAGAAACTGAGTTTGTAAAAACAAATTAGGCTTATTATTTGGCAGGTAATTTCGCAGTTCTTTTGGTGTGAACCAGTTGAGATTTGTTTAAACGAAACTGTTTGATTCAAACAATGTCCGTTTGACCTTCTAATTATCCTGTTATTGTTTTCTTAAATGTAGAATAAATCTTTACTGCAGAAAACATAAAAATAAGAAATAATATCAGTCAAGCCTTCGACAGTATTAACAT
>JAUYWI010082642.1:0-24190 GCA_034780595.1 Parotoplana pacifica
TGTTTGAGGGATATAGGAGTCTTGGTGAGCAGCCGGTAGCCGAGTGAGTTGCGCGCTGGACTAGACTACGGATCGGGAGGTACCCGGTCGTGGCACACTTTGAGTTACTTGGTGGACAGGGTTCCGAAACTGCTCAGGAACGAGTCAACTCACCTCCGATCCGCCTGATGAGTGGTCAAGGTGTCCCCATGGGATCCGGTCTTAGCCCAAGGACTACGAAAAGGTTGTCATTGTGGGTCAATGTGTTGTCAAATAGGTCACAGGTTTAAGGGCTCTAGTCGCTGTGATCGGCTACAGACGGTAGTCGACCCAATTGGTTCAGAAACAAATAAGAGAAGGAGTCTTGGTCTTGAGTGTATCTTCAATGTGTTCACTTTTTATTTGTCTCCAGAAAACTCCTTTGTATGGGTTGAATTTATTGTAATACGAATAATTTTGTTTATCTTTAGCAACATCTTGATATTTAATAGTAAATAAAAATAAATGCCTGTATGTTGCTTAAAACATACATATCATGTAATCAGTCATTTAGTGAAATAGCATTAGGGTTAGTTTTGTTTGTAGTAGATCTAAATGTCTACTAAATTAATAATAAACTACCCCTAATGCTATTTCACAAATTGACTGATTTTCAGGCATTACTTGAAATGACTAATTACATGATATGACGGTAACATATATAATATTGTAGCAACATACAGGCTAATTATATTCAGTTACTTTTATTGTAATATTTATTGTATTACTTTTTCCCCACTATACATAACCGATACAAAATAGCGATGAACTACTTGAATATGGAAGTTGTTTCTTCTTGGACACTTGAGGATCATGAGTTCGGCATTTTTCACCACTCATTTCTAGCACTCGGTACATAAAACTAAATTGAACTGTCTGTTTATCGATTTTTGGTGAAAAAATACAGAGAGTTGAGCATTTTCGGTTCATTTCGTAACAAGTTGGGGATGACATATTGCGTGATGCCATAGCTTTCTTTTATGTATCTTTTGGAATATGAGGCTTTGTTTGTTTCTTATTAGTCAATGGATGGATGCCTTAGGATTTCATAAATCCAAAACGAAACGTTTATATGAGATTTGGTGAGAATAACTACCTATACCATTAAGAAAACATAAATGGAGAAAGTTTTCAAAATTATTATCGATTTTATTGATTTTTTTGTGCAAAATCATATTAAAGTAAGTATTAAATTTTTCAAAAGTGTAGGTACCTATTACATTTAAAATGTTCAATGTTTAAAAAGATACGGTATTCCAATGAACTAATTTTTGATTTTTTCCTATTTATAGGTAAATGATAAGTATATGTAGAATGCTGATCACTTAATGTGAAAAGCAGAAAAGCGCAATCCACACTATAGTTGGAATATTCAAATCTAAGTGTTGTTTTACTCACAAGGTCTGAGTTACCTACTATCAATTATGCTTTAGCTTAGCTTTAGAAAATTATATTGATATTTTTATTAGATGGCACCCATATCTTGATAGTTATATTAGATGGCAACCCATTATTTATAGTTTTATTAGATGCTAATCCATATATTGATATTTTTAAACGTGTCATTAAGTTAAAGACATATTTTTTTAATTGTTTAAAATATTACCCTATACTTTAATTTTTTGTATGTTCGATTGCAAATAGGATATTTATTTAATTTCATTGCTGATAGCAGTAATATATAATATTAATATGTATTTTTAACTTAATATAAAAGATATTTGTTGTTATCTAAAGTTTTATTGTTTCTTAAAAATTTTAATTTATTAATCAGTGGCGTATCCAAGGGGGGCGTAGAGGAAGCACTCCCCTCATTCCTATAATTCCTGAGAAAAAAATGCTCAAATTTGTTGCATTCGATGGTTAACAACGTTTGTTTAACTGATTGTAAATTTTATTTTACTGTACTGAAATTTACAATTTTTTTGAATTTATATAAAATTTGAAATAATAGTTCGCAGTATTTTGAAATTGCATAAATTTTCACGTTTTCTGTAGCTGTATTGAATTCCACCTTTGTCATATTAATTGAAGAGGTAAGTTGTCAATAAATTCATATTTAGGATGCAATTAGTTATACATATTTTACTCATAATGTGCAGCAAAAAGTTAGGAATTGTTATGCCAAAATAGGGTACTACTAGGTATACTGATGTGATTGGAAAACAAAATGTTCCAAGGAACTGTTGGTAGAAAGATAAAATAAGCCTAGAAATCGCATTAAATGCTATTCCCATTCTTCGGTTGTCTTTGGCAAGAATTCAACATTGTCACTACAATCGGTCTTATGTATTAATCTTCTACCTGCGAATCATTCGAAGTTGCAGGATAATATCGTTAAAAAGCTTTATGAGAGGTTCAGAGTTGATCTTGATGTGACCAAGAAGTTACCATCTGTAAAACATGTGGAGTAAAACTGCTTTTAGTCCCGTAACAATCTCTCAGACTCTTCAACACCCAATGTCTTGTGCCAAAATGTTTCCGAACATTTTGAAAATTCTTCAGATTTTCACTCTTAGTAGTGTGTGTGCCAGTTCTGTCGAGAGATCAAACTCATCCTTGAAGTTAGTTTATAAAAATCCAATGAGCTTGATGGGTGAAGACAGATTTAATGCGCTTCTTTTTTTTTCCATTAGACTATGATCGAATCGTGAATATGTATGCCAATAAGAATCCTCGAAAAATGACATCTAAATCCTCTTTCGTAAATTGTATGTAGATCACTGGTGAACTGTAGAACGAGTTATTGTTTGAAGGTGTTTAACTAACTATCTGTTACTCTTCTCTTTTTTTGTGTGTGTCTCAATTATTTTGTAATTTTATTAATCTTATTAGATATTGTTGTTTTAATTTCTCATAACTAATGTAAACGTACCAAATTTAAGCCTGACAATGTAAAAAGATTTACGAAACTAGTCGCTCTTTTATGATTAAACATGGTTCTTAAAATACTTTCTTCTTGTTTATTTTTCTCCTTAAATTACATTTCTCTAAATTTAATTCTCTTATTTCATTTTATACTTAAAAGTATTTAATGAACGATTTAACTGGGAAAGAGGTCTGCTTTCGATTGCCAAATCAAAGAGAAATACCACACTAGAAAATTTTGGATCGATAAAATCCATTGTTAAAACTGAAGGTAGTCAACCCTTGATTAAGTCAATTATTCAAAGCTTCAATTATATCAATAAATGATGTTTATTAATCGATGTTCTATGTTTGCTAGCAACTATTTATATTTCTAATTAAAAAGGAATATTATTTAGCTTGTTTTGATGTAAAATACAACGTGCAAAAATCTTTCTAGGATCCTGAACATTTCCTGTCTAAATCTAGTTTTAACGAAGCCCTAAAAAGGACAGAAAAAAAACAATAATAAAGTAATTGCTCAGAAATGAAAGAAGAATTACAAGAAACCAAATTTAAAGTACAAAACAGCAAACTATCTATCCATACTACTGACTTATCAACATCTATTAAGAGGTTGAAAATATTATTAAATCTACAAAACTCCCACAAAATAGACATTACCAGAACAACCAGCTGAGCTAGTCTGAAACAAACTTCACCGAAACATGCTGATTTAAAATTTGATTTTTACAATAGCGGCAGACATATCCCTCCACCTACGAGACAAGTCAAGTGTCTCCATCCAAGTCAAGAGGGAGCTAGTTGAGGTAGGATGGCAACCAATATCAGGCAAAATCTACAATACCTACTGGGACATAATAGCCGCACTAATATCCGCTTTCTTGAGTGTATATCATCTAAAAATAACTACCAGCCTACAAACATTCTCGGTGTCGAATAGAACGACAAAAACTAAATATAATAATAATAAAAAAAGATATCTAACCCAGAACATTCGAATCCATCACTCTCGAATTGCTTATAAAATAGATTGAAAGTAGCTCAAGATCAATGGCTCTCATCATAATGCACAATACAATACGACGAGTCTGTCGCTGTTGGGGGCTAGCAGATGAGGAAAACAAACAAACGTCTTGATTGTAGTTTGTTGTTGATTTTTGATTCAATACTTTGAATGAATGCTGATCTGGCTGCTCTACCAAGTAGGTAGGGGGGGCGATAAAAGTGAAAGATTTATTCAGCCTACTGCGTTGTCTTCAATGATTAAGAGGCGAATAATTTATGCATAATTTCGGTTGAATTATGGGTTTAAATGCAATATATCATTATTATTCCATCTAAAAAATATTCATATAATTCATACACAACTTTTACAGCCTCCAACGTCACCAAACACTGCATCCGACAGGAGGGTAGAAAAAGATTTGAGCAAAACTATCGATTCCATTTTTCGACCAAACAAACCTCGAGTAGTTGGCTAAGTACTGCGAGAAGGACAACCAATATAAGCAGATACCTCCTACAATGCATAAATCTAATGTTCTGTTATCTATCAGGTTCGGTGTAAAAATCACTGCTTTACACGGAGCAGTAGTACTACACACGTCCTATAGAAGTGACACACTCAAGTGGTGCTATGGAACCGAAAACAGGTCACAAATTTCGATTTATGTAATTTCTAGTGTAGAGGGCTACTGAGTAGTACGTACGGTTCACAATGATCAATCAATAACGTAGCTGCTTAGATAAAACCAACACAAGATCAATTCTCTTCTCACTATCTACATTTTGTTCCGAAAATCAATAAAAGAATTACCCATTCATAGTAATAACAAAGTAAAGAGATTCCAAAACACATACTCCATTACATACAGCACATAATTATGATACAAGTTTTGCTTGCAGATAAGCTATTAGTACTAACGCATAAATAGTGTCGGTATACATACAAAAATCAACAAGTACTGTTTTGTTTGGCTACCGTTATTACATCAAGAGCTGAACAAAGTCGCCAGTCATGGTGAAAATATAGGCCACTTTAGCTGCATTAGCCACATTAGCATTGCGTGTGAAAAACAAAAATTAAAGTTATCCGACTAAATACGGATTACTTCCAAATCTGCAATGACTTACTATCAGATAAAAATAAGCTAGTCTTCTCAGGGAGAACCACATTCGACAGAATAAACAGAAAGGATACTTTTTAAATTTAAAAATGTTCTAAATTTAAATAGAACTTTAATAAAACCGGTGAAACAAAATTAGAACCTTCTTCACATTCTCCTTTCCTTTGAAAATGTTGGAAGCTAACTTTCCAGCCTAACAACTCCGTCTAATAGGTAGGCAGCGTTGCATATAATAAAAAGTGAAACAAACCCATTGCCAGTGATAACGGTGAGACACTAAAAGCGCAACTCACACTTAACCTTCAATCCAACTCATCGCGTTCTGAATTTTTATTTAAAAGTAATTAATAGTTTTTATAGCCGAGCAGAATTTAGTTCATCCAGAGAGACCAATCAATCAATACTTTAATGTTTAGTCTGTGAAAATGACTAAAGTCTGCTCGAAGTCGATGCAATACCTCCATCCTCTGTCCTACTACCAGTCTGCCTCGCTGTTAAATATGAAGGAATAATCGTCGAGTCAGGATGGTAACACTAACGATGATCGTACAGCCCAATTCGCTGACTGATAACCAGATCAAGTTGCACAAATTCAGAGACTAAACAAACATATTGTGCTGAAAGAAAGAGGTCGTGTTTGGCCATTACTGCCATCGAAACGTTCACTTCACCTTGTTCAAGCAAGAAATTATTAAAAATAGTTTGAAAACAGAGCCAGTAATCTATGGCCTAATTTAATGTGTAACGTGGCTAAGCTCAATGTTGTTGGATAATGTTTGTCTAACCTTGGCTATCGAGAAAATTAAACAACTTAGTACAAATGTACAGAACTAGCTAGAAAAGATTGAATGGAACATAATAAATCCTATAGAGAGCTTGTATAATTGTCAACTTCATAACGTCTACAATACAAATTGATCTCAAAACGTTGCTGTAGTTCATCTGATTTTTTTAGTGGAAATAGTACCTCTAATAGGTATAAGGGGTAACTATAAATTTGTTATGACAAGTTAACATCTACACTTCTGAATGCATGTGTAACATTGTTGATCAATATTATTTGTCCTTTAAAGACAACGTTTTGACAATTTCTTAAAACTAGAACTTTAAAAAATATCACACTGGAAGTCGTTTTTTAGCGATATGCAAATTATTTTTTTAGAGATGTGAAACGACTGTTTAAATCTAAATTAATAATTAAAATCAAATGAACAGAATTATGTACATAGATACGAACTTCATCATTTATCATGTCCAACAACCAGGACCGTCATAATTCTTGTTTGTCACTCCACGTTTCCAATTTTAGCGTTGTGTTTTGTCAAACTATGGATGTCCCATCAAACATAAAGGTACATTTCACTTACATACGCTGTCAACCTTTTCACCTACTACTATTTCGGTAGGTGACATGTGAACTCCAGAATGAAGCTGAATGAGCAGAAAAGAAAGCCAATTCTCATACAACCAGTTGTAGTGGGTGCAAGAATAATTAGAAAACTTAATTAACAGTCAGTGCCAGCAGTTATATCTGTATAGAACAGTTAATCATCATTCCTTACATTGAGAAAGATTATTGTTTTTAAATGTAAATTAACATAGGTATCAGTTTGGTGTTGTGCCCACAGAGAAGTTCAAGAAACAACAATCCAACAAACTATCAATCGATGTACTTTTCTAGGCTGAATGTCAATAAAGCTAGGTATAACAGTTCAATAAAAAGATCAGATTGACAATCGGGCTTCCTCGATGATCAAACCCGACGACCTTCTGCAAAAAATTTGGATAATGTAACCTGGAGAAAAAATTCGAGAGTTTGAGATAGGAAACAAGAATTCTTGAATTTAGAATAAATACTGGACGATTTTCTGAATTTAAAACATGAAACTGACCGATTAGAAATCTGGTAGAATTTCAAGGTTTAGAACAGAAAACTGGTGCAATTTCAGGGTCTGGAATCGAAGACTGGTGGAATTCCAGGGTTTAGAATTAGAAATTGGTAGAATTGGAAGGTTTAGAATCGCATGGGGAAATTCAAGGTTTTATGATTAGAATCGGAAACTGGTGGAATACTTGATTTTCAGATTTAGATAAAGAAATTATTCAATTTACTGTGCATAATCAACCCATGTTTTCTACAATAGGGAGCCTACATAAACATCTAAATTGCAACCACAATTATAAAGAGCAGAAAAGTGTATCCTGACTAATTCTACAAACACGTATGGAGAAACCATATCACATGTTTTAGTGAGAATCGACTAGTCACATGGAATACAATTTTTCCTAAACTGTACATATACAATACCTATTCTGGGACATAGGAGAAGGTAAATGTAACAAAAAAGTGATTGAAATTGTCACTCTTTACTTCTCCATATCAAAGATTGTTATCTTCAATTAATGCTTGCAGATATGTACCTACATATATACGTAGATGGAGTAAAATATATACCCAAACTGTCGTATATTTTTATCCAAAAGGTACTTCCAAACAGTTTTTAAAATAACAAGAACGAAAGGTTAAAATCGATAAATAATATGTTAACAGCAATCACTCGAGTATCAGAGAAAGAAACATTTGGAAGAAGGGATTTCTGAAATCGATTATTATAGAAAAAGGAAAGAATTCTTTTGATGAAGACTAAATAGACAACAAATAAGCAAACCAAATTAATCCGTCTGATAAACAAGATATCTATCTAGTGTATGAACTTGAATCAGTAATAATGTATTGTCTATAATTAGTAGATGAATAATAGCCCTAGAATCTGATATCATTTGTCGTCATAATGTAACTATTTTTAGTGTTATGTAATACTCTGTGGTTGTTGTGGGGTGTTGGCATTCGCGTCAACAAAGTCAAATGCGGAGTCCAAGAACTCCCGATCACCATTAGGAAATGATTGACGTTTCTCAGTTGCTGATTTAGGAGACCAGGGTGTTCCTTGCGGGGTGCCATAAAACTCGAGTCTCTGAGGTGTCCATTTATTTCGGACATGAACCAGAGGAGCTGCGTCGCATCTTCTGCCACTTGGCAGAGTTCGCAGAGTGGGTCATCTCTGTCTGGATTGGTTGGTGAGAGGGCTCTGAGTTGGCTCATAAATTGTCTCCTCTCTCTCCGGCTAAGAATGATATTCTCCTGTACGAGATGATAGATTGCGAGCCAGTGAACGAGTTGGTGCTTTTGATCCAATCTTTGGTGATTTCTCTTTCAATGCCAGTGTGGGCTGGAATGTACGTGATTGTAAAATGTGTTGTTCTCTCTGATTTCGTCAAGATAGCTATACTAAGTATGGCGGCATACGGTTCAAACTGGTATTTAGAGAATATGTCCTAGATTAAATCATAGTACCTACCTAAATAAAGTTTCAATTACATTAATAGAAAACTATAAATTTCATTCTGCAGAATGTCCCTATCTAAACCAGCACTGTCGCTCGCTCTAAAGATGATCGACGATCCAAATTGAATTAATCCATTTAACAGCCATAAAAACACTACTAATTGACACCACCAACGCCCAAACATTGTAAATTAATTAAACACAATAAAAAAACTGAACCCTCTGCCACGTATTGCTTCTAATAACGACAGAGTGGATCAGCATTAGCATCAACAACTAACAAATAATTATCATAATGTAACACAAGTGAATATAAAAAAGAATACTCTTTTTTTCTCTCTAATTAATGACCGACAAATTCGGTAACAGCACTAACAACAGCTGTCAAATCCAATAGTTAAACTGTGGTGGTGACTGAACGACATAGCCTGCTGGAAGGTAGATGATACCCACCTAGGTAGTTATTAGCAGACATTGGTGTACGTCTTATTTGCATCGTCATCTATTGAACTGTTGAACTAATTAGTCATTATTACTATTATTGATCAATGTCTAGGTACGCTTATGTAATCAGCAACATACTTCGTTAAACACAGGAATTGTCGTCATCAGGAAAGTAAACCTGTGAAGTTCTACTTTCTAACAATACTGAATAACAAAATTGTCACTTTAAACATTTTGTTTAACACAAAGTAGGAACTGTTTATTAATATCTTTTAAACTCTGATGGATGTTCACAAATTTTTCAAAGAATCTTAATTTGAAAGCGATTTCCGATTTAGTATCCTCTTTAATTATAAATAAGTCTAGCACCAATGAAGAAAACGTTCGAAGATGGTGTTTTCCGCGAATTTTTAAGCAGTTTTGGGTCAGCTGTTTCGTCTATGCTTTTAAACCTATGTACACCACTTCAGTTGCTTATTCAGTTTCAAATTAAATCGAAGTCTAGATAACATAAATTATGATTAAATTGGGTTGCTGAGCTTCTGCAAGGTATTGGAGGTCCCAGAAATGCCTAGAGTAGTTCTGAGAGCTACTGGAAGTTATTGCACCAGGTCCCACAGGCTAGTAGAATATTGAGAAAATTAGCTCAATCAATAGCACTAGGTGCATATACCATTGTGGCCTCAAAATGTTTGCTGATGGTACTCGATCAGGGCCAACGTGGTCTAGAGTACATCCAAGAGCTATCCGAAGCCATTTGACGGTGCAAATAAGCTTAAAATAACATACGATTTTCTCTAGGCACTAAATATCAGCTATTGAACATATCCAGGGCATCTAGCAGACAGTCAATCATCTAGGGTAAGACATTAGAGGGGTCTGGCGAAGCCCCAAAAATACTTTGGAATATCACATGAATTTCCGTGCACTGTGAGACCCATATTTGGCTCTTTTAAGAGTATTATCTAAGTACAAATAGACAAATAAAAGCAGTCTGAGAAGCCCACAACAGTTATCAACCTGACAAAGGTGTGAAGGTAACATTTGAAGCATCAATACGAACGCCACTGATATCAGGAGACAATAAAGGATCAGTGGAATATTTTCAAATAGCTCATGATGTCATACATGCATGACCTTGAAACTAATTTCATTAGATAGATTCTGGACATGTTTCTATCTGTTGGTAATACATTTAGATTGTATTTATGTAAAACAGCAAATTTTATCAATTTAGGTGCACATGTACTTAATATAGCATTATTTCATTACAGAACCTAATCTACAGGCAATAATCGGTTCTCATTTTA
Source organism: Parotoplana pacifica (assembly GCA_034780595.1). NCBI lineage: Eukaryota > Metazoa > Platyhelminthes > Proseriata > Otoplanidae > Parotoplana > Parotoplana pacifica. Next base: position 10,116 of record JAUYWI010082642.1, read on the forward strand.
TTTATAGGATATGTTCTATGTAACCAAAACATTTAAATAATAATTGAACATATTATTGATAGAAATTGCAACCCCACAAATTTAGGCCTACCCAGGTTTCAAAATAGCCTATGACGTCACTGGGGGGGGGGTCATGAATAACTTTGAAAATTACTTTTTTGTAGAAAAGGTTCCTGCTTATTTATGTGTTGATAGTCTCCTAAAATGCTTCATTTTCAAGATAATCGATGATAACGAGTGACAATGTCTATCAGGAGCCCCCACCCGAATCCTGTAGACATTCTTGTGTACATCATAAAACCGTTGGGTTAACAATGTTGCCGAGGTTGAACATTTAATGAAATTGATACTTTCAAAGTAGCGACAAAACTATATAAGTATTCTGTATGGTTTAATTAGCTACTTAATGTGCCACTAATAGTTATATACCTATCGAATAAGGTTGTCGATAATCGGGTTATACACACAAGGTCATCTATTATTTACTTAACACTTGAGATTTAATAGAGCAAATTAGTTTGTAGCGATTGCAGAGAGAAAACAAACATAAAAAAACACGCGTCCACATCATTTCACTTCACTAGAAAATTGGTCAACCTTTCACAAACGTCAGCAAATCTGACCTTCCAACGATTAAACCAGATTTCAAACCGCAAATAACACCACCCAAGTATCGATCATTGATTGAGCCTGGCGTAGTGAGATGACGGTCAACAGACAGGTCGAAATTGTATGTCATATTGCATTTAATAAAATCTGCACTATGCTAATTATTTATAAGTTGCGCCTAGCGAGCCATAGACACAGTATAGATGGATACGGGGAACACGAGGAGGATGTGCATTATGGATCATTTGTGTTTTGTTATAAATAGATACTTGAAATAGCAGGTCACAGGTTAGAAAAACTAAGTCGGACTTCATGTGGGGAACGAAAAACTATTATGCGACCAACATAGCTACCGGAAGCTCACATTTAATTTATTTATTTAGGCAAGCTGTCCAATCGTTCAGATTTAGTAAGTCAAATAGCCGTGACCCTTTCCATATAATCCAGCAGGCAACTAACCAAATCGGCTTCAGGTGAGCCAGCCCATAACCACAGTGGAGCAATTTTGCTTTCTCATAAGAAATACAGAAATTCGACGTAGTCACTGATTTTGGATAAAGTTTCTAGTCTGGTGACCTCATTTTCCTCAACTGAACGCACTAAATTCGGGCCAAATATTACTCTATGACTCACAAAAATGCCCATTCATAATGACATTCAATACGAGTAAAAATATTCGACCTAGCCGTCTTTAAATTATGTACAATAAAATAGTGCGTGCTAATAAATATCCAATAAAACATTTTGCATGGTTCCTATAGCATAAATTACTCCTACAACAAGGAACTGGTGGAGTTAAAGCTCTGCGAGATCAGACAGTAACTTACAATTGACTTGGTCTTCTCCGGCCTATTTGCAACTGGAGGAGGCTGTGGAGCGGTGGCCTTCTTGTGCGGAAGGGGCTGCTGCTGATGAGAGGGTTTGTTGTTGGACAATTTCGGGGAGAGCGGGGCCAGGGGCGAGGGGGAGCTGGTCTACTCCGTGGAGCAAACACTGTCGAGCCAGTCGTCGGAGCCAGCGGCCGGCGACTGGGGCGGCAGCAGACGTCGCGTGGAGTTGGGCGCACTGGGCAGCTGGGGGGTCGTCAGCGGTGTCGGCGACATCTGCTGCTGGCCGTGCTGATGATGCCCCGAGGACTTGGAGGAGCTGTTGTGGTGGTGGTGGTGGTGTGGCAGGTGGTGTTGGTGGTGGGGGACGGGGGCGGGCGTATTGGGGGCAAGGTTATTGGAGGTGACGTCGTGATGTGCTGGATGGTGGTGGTGATGGTGATTGGTGGGGGTCTGAGGTTGGCTCTGATACAATTGCTGACGATCCGTCTACAAGGAGCAACATGATAAACTAAATAATAATTAGAAATTGCACTCTCTGATATGAATGGATTACAACCACCAACGATTTGACCAAGAATGTGTTAAGAGCAATAATAAAAAACAGGACTACTTTGATAAAAATATACTACTTATCTATACTACTCGCAAATGATAGCCCAAGACAGCTGTTTCGGCCTTGTTGGGCCTCATCAGCTAGGCATAATCACAGCCTGAGCAATATAAAATGTCGTATATTTCATATCAAAGTATAAAGAGAGGAAATTTGCAATAGTTGCATAAGAAGAGAGGAAATAGAAGATATACAGAAAAAAATCTATAGAAAGGCCTGTTTCTTTATTGAAGGGCACTTACGTTGTCAAGCAGGTCCTGGCCAATTAATGTAATAAGAGTATTAATTAAAAAACAGGTACACTTTGATAAAAATATATTACTTATTTATTATTGCCCATTATTTGGTCAGGATCTGCTTTGACAGCGTGAGCGCCATTTAATATGAAAACAGGCTTCCAATATATTTCTTCTGTCGATATCTTCTATTTTCTCTCTTCTTATGCTGCTAGAGCATTTTCTCTCTCTTTGATATAAAATATACGAACATTTTATGTTGCTCAGGCAATGATTATGCCTAGTTGACGAGGCCCAACAAGGCCGAAACAGCTGTCCTGGGCTATCATGCATTTGCGAGTAATATAAATAAGTAGTATATTTTTTTTTTGTCAAAGTATACCGTTTTTTTATCATTACTCTTAACACAATGGATTAAAACCACCAACTATTTGACCATGAACAGCTGAATTAAAAAAATAGTCATTTGTTTCAAACTAACTCCTTCAGATTAAATTGAGTCATTCCATTCTAACAAACAATCCCAGCCTGTGATTCAAAAGTCACAGATTTATCCACATAATAATTGTGAGAATATTATTTACATAATGCAGTAAAAATGTCAATCGCTTGAATTCCTTAGAAACAATTGGCAGATAAATTATTAGATCCAAAGATCTTTCTTGATCAGACCTAGCTGGGGATAGCCACACGGACTTTATACAACAAACACACAATCAACTTTTCCAAACTAAATATGTTTACAGACAACGATCCAGAGCGTCCTTGCTGGAAAAATCTAAATTAACACGTCGCTCATCTAAAAATTAAGAGACCTCAACCACGTCGATGCAAAATAATTCAAACGGCCTGCCATATTTTCCGCCCATTAGAAATGGCTCCACCAGTGATTAGTTTAAAGACAACTGATGTTAGAGGCCCCCAGACTATCTTCTATTTCCAGCGTGGTATTTACCTCATTTCAAAGAAAATGATTTATGAAAAGAACTGCAATAGATTCAAGTAAAAGCACGAGTTAAGTTAGAATCAAGGTCAAGCAGGTAGGTCATTTCATGTTTTACCAATACTTAGTAAGATCAATTGTTTTAATGCAAACCAGTTTGTATCTACAATGAGAAATATGTGCTGCTAAAACACAACAAGCTACAGATACTTCAGAGAACCTTACAAGGTAACATACCTAATCTCAGACAAAATATCTACTTTAAAAATCATAGACATACAAATAATAAAACCTTCCATACTCTAATAACATGCCATATTTTGTATTGAGATAAAAATATATTTGGAATCCATATCACATCTGAAATATTTGGAATGGTAGGTACCTCGCGGAAACAAAACGACCAACTAATGCAATCAAATAAATTCAAATAACGCAGAAGGTATCGGAGCCAGATTCCGTTGTAGCCTGGCTGCCTCAGACTAGGCACAAAATAATTACTCATCTAAAATGTTAGCTAATCAATGCCACAACATCAGACAGAGAGAGAGAGGCTCTAAAATGATCTGTCAAATTCAAACTTGGTATCATACGCATTATTGGCTCACAGGAATAATATTCTGTTTGTACCGAGTTGGACGGAAACGAACATACTATCAAGAAATAAAATCAAAATACTGTATAATCTATCAAGAAAATTAGACCCATTCAAGTTGTTTAAAAACAAAAACAATTTACAGAAATAATGAAAAAACAAGGCGAGGCGGATATATAATTTCATAAATAAATTGATGTTAGAAAAAAAACAATCAAAGAAGCTTTAGAACAAGCAGTCGAGCAAATCCAATTTCTAGAACAAACTATTGATCCAAAGACATAATAGCACTAATAAAAAATTTTTAAATACCCAATCACAAATTTTGATTTGACTGAAACCAAGCAAGCGTGTCACCTAAACCCTCCGATGTTAGCCTCCTGCCTGTCTAGTGCACAGTCATTATCAGCTGTGATTAGGTTGCTAAACCTCGTTTTAGAATAGGCATTGAAACAAACACCGTGTCTGCTCATACGTTTGGCTGAGCGCGTTGTAGACGGATAAAACGACGTATTTACTATCAATTATGAACAAGTACTCCACAATTTTATTGTCTTACAATTAAGACAAGCCTAGTCAAGATACCGATTTCATTAATAACTAACACTAACACCAATAAATTTTGGTTAATTTGGTTAATTTTGCCTCCAGACACACACACACACACACTAATCTTCCACTCTATCACACTCTTCCGTGTCCATGAATGCAAGGCCATAAAATCGACCATTACTTTCAAACAAATAGACAACAGTAGGCAATTCATACACTGCGTGCTGCGGGTGGATTCCATACGAGAAAGAATAACTCTTTAAATTTGCAGCTAATTAATATTGTGGTACTTAGGCACTGGGTGTCACATGTTATCCACTCATAAAATCAGACAACAGAATATAAATAGATAGCTGCTGAAATCTATGATATTATGATCCTTAACCCATGTACCGCTCACATTGCGTTAAAGCAACAGTTACATATTTGCATTGATAATATTACCCTAAAAAAAGTAATTTGTTTGAAATATTCATTTTCGAAAATTAAAAATATAATTTCTAATGCTCATGAAATGATTACAAATCACAAAATAATTTTTTAGCGGGGTTATTATAAGCAGGAATAGTATGAAAAGCATTAATACCCATACTGTCTATTTTTATACCCGCAGTACCAAATTGGACTTCTTGAAATTTTATTAAATGTGCTATTTTTATCCCGATTGCGTTTTGCATGACACATCCTGAATATTCTAGTACACGATAACATGAATAGCAACTTGAATGGAGCTAATACAGTCTTTCCTTTACATTTCTCATTTTATATTACTCTTTAGGATGTCAAGAAAGCGATGCTTCAATATCCAAGAAGTCGTTGTTGCTTTCATGGAAATGGATGCCACCGATTTCCAAGAAAAGTTTCCACCGTGATGTGGATGTCGTAGCGATTCCACCCGAGCCGCCCGAGGTTAGTGATGAAGAGCAGCTAGACGATGGAGATATGGATTGTTGTGGTGATGGGATGGTCCCCCCATTCTGAAGACCACCTCGTACCAAGTCCGGACATCGCCCGAACACCGGAAGTGCATGGTACACGGCATGATGAGCCTGAACAACTACCATTCAGCAAAAGTGCGAAGGAAGAAGAAACAAGATGGAGTGTGGTACAAGATGGAGTGTACTACAAGGCATTTGATGAAGAGAAACAAAGTCTTGCTGTGAAGTGAAATAATAATGTCGCTGTGTGCCTAGCGAGCTGTTTTGAGGAAGTGGCCCCATTACACAAAGTAAAACGTAGCTCACGAATAGAGAAAAAGGAAATTAATGGTCACTCAACCCTATCTGATTCATCCTTATAACAATAACATGGGTGCAATGAATCTTCACGATAACTTCTTCTCTGGCGAGGTTTCGGAATCAAGGCTCCAGGTCAGGGGATTGGAGGCTCGAGTGTTCCTATCTTAAGCAGGTTGAGGTGCGTCAAATCAACATCAGGGCCTAGGGTGTTCAGGCGGGGCGTTGTCCAGGCAGCACACCTTAGAAGGAAGTGTTCTGTGTCCCCAGGTTCGTCATGGCAATGTGGACAAATGTCTCTGGTGGCGATGCCTATTCGAAATTGGCAGACTTGCCAGATCGGAGAGTGAGCAGTTCTAAGTTGGGAAGACGCGCGTTGCTCGTATCTCCTGAAATTGGGAGTTTTACTGGGTTTACCCGCAGTAATAGGATCATGTAGGTCGTGTTTAACAGTGGTCAGCCATTGTTCTGTTGTGATTCCTTTAATGTGGGATTTAGCAGTCGGGAATTGGATATGGACGTTGTTTTAATTGAGACTGGTTGCTTCTTTAGACAGCGAGATCCTTGAGGTCTCTGAAGAGGTGAAATTTGCTCGATGTGCCGTATGTACAAGTCCTAAACCATATTCATCAGTTTCTTAAAATTGTGGCCATCATTGTTATGCTTTACGTTTCACATTGTGAATATACATACTACATGCCATGTAAGAAAATTTAGATGAAGCAACAACGCATTTCTTCAATTTTGTCTATTCCTGATATATGTAAATTGTATTGTTTCTATTCACTAAGAACACTTGTTAAATCGAATATACTTTGGATGTTTGTTTTCAAAATGTCACATTTCCGCTCACGTTACGTAAACGTAACCTTTTCCCTGTCAATTTGGTAATAGATATCGTTTTGCCATTTTTAAAGAATATTTCCAATTATGTATAATCTTTTCATGTGTCAAATATGCATTATTTCTAAACGACAGTTCTCAGATCGGCGGTAAATGGGTTAATAAAATCATACCATTGGCGTAATCGACAGTCGTAATCCTTCTCCAGTGGTGGGAGACAGTGAATCGCGGCGAAACCCCCGACGAAAATGACAGGTAGAGCCAACCTAGTACATTTTATTGATTATTAGATGTCCCTATCACTTACATTGTTCCCTCCAGGGTATAAGGAAGAGTTCTTTTGCATTTCTGGCGTTGAATGTTCTGGTAGTGCTCCAAGCCCTTCATCTCCACCCAAATTTCTAGAACCGGTTGGAGTTAATTCTGCAAAAAAACAACAACAATGAAGTAGAAATAATTTTAATTAAAGATAGATGGTTTTCTTGTTGAATATGAACAGCATCAAGTAATTCGGAAACAATTATTTATTAAGAGTACCATTAACTACGAATGTATCTATGTATATCTACATGCCAGCTAAATGTTAAAATAAGAGAAAGAAAAAGTCAGAAGTTGACATTATACATAGATACAAATTTGGAAATGCACACAATTTATTCATCTCAAACTAAATTGTTTAGATAGAGAATTGCCCAACATGTCTTAACACGTTGTCTTGACACTATAATACATGGATGCATGGTCGGGTGTAAGAATCGATTTCCACCAAATTGTTAGAGAAAAATCAATAAAGTCAGACATGTAATCACCGTATGTAAATACACAATTTAAACTTCACAACGGATCACTATCAAAAAAAGACAAATGAAATTATAATATAAATAAATGAATCATAGAATAGCTACCACATAATGTAAACAGATTAGTAAAACCAATTTTATCTTCACCATGGTGTGGTGGTATTGTTGCAATCTAACCAAAAAACAATAAATAAAATACATGCACCCAGAAATAGTGCACGTATTAATCATCAGCAAGAAGAACAAAACTTAAACTATCTCCAAAAAAACATCATCATCATCATCATCGCCGGTGCAATAAATTTAAAGTTCTCTCAGCGAACAAATTGACCTTAACGAATGTAAAGTCCAAAGTCTTAAATTAAGCATTAGAGACATATAGGATCATGAGATGACGTTGTTAGTTGTATTATGTACACAATCTATAATATGCAACTACAGAACACGATAACACATTAATTAACTAAGAACAATAACTAAACATAAAAAACTTACAACTAATCAATGGGATAATGAACAGGTAGTTACATGATCATAAGAAACTTCTATATACAACATTAATTAACCACATTTCTCTGGATTCTGGACTTTTCTCTCTTTTTGCTTTGGTAGAGAATAGATTGAAACCTGAATATTATCGAAATATTCGTAATGAACCATTCTCTTCCATGTAGAATAAAGTTTAATCAATATCCCTCTAATATGCCATAGACAGGGGGGGTTTGTGTTGCTGCAAGAATTCGCCGCCTGCCTGGGTTAGCAAGGTAGGTACCTAGGCAGTTAGTTGGATACCACGTCTATAGACTTTCAACCACATCATGTTTTGGTCAAAATAAAATCAATGAGTCATGTTGCATTCACTGGTGTATAGTCAAGAGAAATCTAAGCAGAAATAATTACATTATCAGTGCAGTAAACCAATAAACCATACCTAGATTCCATGTCACAGACACAAATTAGATGGTTGATATCTTTTCTCCTCCTTGTTAATTAGAACTAACAATTGTCAATTCATTTAATGAAAAAGAGAGTCAACTAAAATGGCAAACTCGTGAAAACAAACTATTCACATAAAAAACACACACACACACACTGGTTTAAAAGTACAAAATTTAATGCATCCAAAAATAGGTAAGCCAACCATAGATATGTCACTAAATCAATTAATACACAAAACACCACAACACCAAGAGAAAGAGCGCAAATTGAAGCTAAACAGGTCTTAATCACACTGGCTCGAGTGCTGCTACTCCTGGGAGCGACCTGACTAGACGTCATGTCATCCTGCCAAATGGCAACCCAACCAGGCACATTCTGCATCGGGAAACACTCGACAGCAGCATAGCCAGGACGCGCACAAACACACGGAGACATAGAGATTATAATAAATCGACATCAAGCCAAAAGGTCAGGTTACCCAGCCAGTAGTCAGGGACGTGATTAAGTGCAGTAAAAGTATCGGTACAAAGATAGCATAACACCGGTAAATAGCCATAAAAGAGTAGGAAATACGAAGATTTAGTCCACAAAAATCGGAAACCACAATATAAAATTGCTGCAAATGTTGCAAATAAGAATTTGGATAGTTCGTATTCAAATAAGTCAAATATATCATTATTGTACGTGTTATGCCCTCTCATTTGTTTTTAAACTAGCTATAGGAAGTAGACTATACATTTTTTTAAAAACAGAGCTATAGATAACCATGAACTGAAATAATACATGTCTAATGATGACAACAACTACACAACAAAGCAAACAAAAACGGCAACAAATCATGACGTGGTGAGTTTTACCTGCAGATCCTGAAGAACCTAAAAAAAGACAAATTTAAACACAGACATGATAAATGTACACAATGACCTAGATTTGATAATTCAATCCTCTTATGCTAGGACGATAAATGCAAACACAAAATATAGTCATTTGGTTATATTTGGATTAGAAATTACACCCAAAATGAGGTAACCCTTCGTAGATAGATGATGGGGAATGGTTGTCCGTACAGACAGTTCATCAACTTACTAGTAGGATTGGAGATATTCGTCATGTATTTATCTTTGTTGTCCTTCTTTGAATAAAAATTGAGAACCTCGAGCACAGCCTCTGGGTTCTTCTGCTGCTCCAGCTTGCTGATATTGGCACGTTCCAGCATTCTTGACCATTCCTGGGGCATACCCTACAGGTCAAGTAAATTAGCATAAATGTCTCTGCAAATTTTACACAAATAGTATCTAAATGTGAAGAGAGTCAAAAACTTAGAAAAGCCACCGTAAAATGCATTCAATATATGCCATTCTTCTTGTATAAAGCCATAAACCAATTAGACATATTTTTCTTATTGCTCAGCAAAAATTCTACAGTCTTTCTATTTCTCTAACCTCTGAATCGAACACCAGGACTCACCGCAAACTCTCCAGTATTTGAGTTGAAAGTTATGTGAACTTTGTGCATCACACTCAATGGTGAAGAGATATTGGGCATTGGAGTAGACGCCTTCAGCTTGAAAGGTTTTCCTATAAAAAATAGGTCTGTAACTTGGTTGATCTTCAAAAATCAATGTCCTAACAGTAATCTGATCTCTGTTTAGATAATGCATAGAACAATCACAACTTTAAAGTTTATAACTACATACAAAATCCAATATTTACCAACATTACTTCTAAATACTCTACCAAAGAAAAGGGAACAATCATTTATTAGCTGGGTGCGGGAGTCATGGATATTCATTGATCTCTAAATGGTATACAATTCGAGAGGGTTCAAGAATGATGGTGTCTGGATATCAACAATATTTCATTTAAAGCAATATAATTATACTCTCGCACTACCAGTCCAGAAAATCATTCAACCGTCGTTAACTAACAATACCTTGTTGCCAGTGTACTGAAAATAAATATGTAGATTTACATCCCAATAATCATAGGCGAATAATTACTGTAAATGACAAATTTAAAATATTCTTCTAACCAAACATAAATAAACACATTATAGAATTTACCAACATAAAATTGTATGCCCAGAGTCCGAAATACGAGCAATGACCAGGGTACAGTTAAATAAAATACCACCAATGCTTTTTCACCCACCTTTCTGCTTGGATTTCTCCTTTTTCTTGTCCTCCAGAGGCGGTTTAGGAAGAGGTTTGGAAAGGTCAAATCCAGCTGGACTCCTTGGACTAGAAAGATAAGAACTATCGATTATGTTCCATATTGCCTGACTGACTAGCCTAGCTGCTAGCGTGTGTAGGTATATTTTGTGCACTACGCACGACGAGTATAAATAATATAATACACATGAATAATAAAAGACAACCTCAGGCTGACAACATAAACCAACACAGCACAATGCATCAAATATCGTTGAACTATGTAAGCGAACACACCCCAATAAATTATGTGAGCAATAATCAGTTTCTTGACTTTATGAAAACTAACTTTTTTCAAATAAACGATACAAATTTACTGACACTACAGTGTAACATGTACTTTAGATATTCTTTTTAGTAACAAATAAATAATGGCAGCAAGAAGATTTAGTAAGTCTGGATTTTTTTATACTTGGTACTGACCAAAATATTAATAATAAAACATAAATAATACTCAGATTAACTCTACACTACTGGCACTTAATAAAATTGTGTTAAACAAGCATCTACACTAATAAACCAGTATCAATTGTTTTTTTAAGAACTACCCCAAAACACTACTAAATATAGAGCAAAATTTACTTGATCCTTGCAAACCAAGAAAAAAGATTTAAATGGTAAAAGACATGTACTACACAACTATAAGATAAACGCAATACAAACTATGGCATACAAATTATGCAGATATTATTACAAACTCATGGTAAGAATGACATAAATCAAACTTAAGGCAACAACTGATCAAAGCCGAAAACCAGTTATTTGAAATTAAAATAAGAAACACAACAAATTCCACGTCATTTAATCCTTTTATTTTTTAAAAAGGGAATTAAAATTCTCATTTTAACCCCATTTAAATTATGAAATTGGTCAGTTGTCACTAGTAGCATCAGCCAAATAAACACTTACCAACTACTAGAGATTTGTGTAAAAGGAAAAATAACAACAATATAAACAAAAATTATGTTGTTGTAGACTTATCTTAACAATTAAAGATACTCGTAACAGAGTCTAATTAAATAGATATGTGACATTGATGTGCCATATCCATTCTTTTATGATCAACTCCCACGGACAGTTCCCTAAATAAGAGACTTCTTGGGTAAACAATATCAAAACACTGATCATACCTGCTAGTGGCACTTGTAGTCCTCAACGGAGGCGCTGGAGTTCTTTGTAATGGTTCCATATCTGGAATGTTTTCCACACTAGGAGCCTGTAAGTATTAAACACACAGTAAATAATAAAGGAACTAGTCATACGATATGCAGTCAGTTTAAATTATTTGATCAGATAAATAAGGGGTAAATTAAGGAATAATGAAAACAATCAATTTAGTGAAAAATCAATTAAGTTTCACATGGCAATTAAAAAATATAAAAAACCTACAAAAGTGCTTGTTGGTCACAAAGTAAACTCATCAATCTGCAAATTTGACAGAAACTTTAGTGAAGAACGTAATTATTTATCAAAATGCACCCCACCAGGTAAAAATATTACTTCTACTTTAAATAGAATAATAATGTAAATTTCTGCTGGTGGCAAGCTCAGGTACACATTGCAATCAACTACTGAGCAATTGATCTTTGTCTTGTGCTTCCCCTCCTTCATGCATTTATCCATGATGAGTGGAGTGAGGGCGGGTATTCTCTATAGAGCTTGTGAAACTCTTCTCAACATTTAGCTTTGATGAGGTTCTTCACAGTTGTGTAGTCATGTGGTCGATCGAGAATCACTGTTGTTGTATTCTTTACGTTCCCATGTGTCCAGTTCATCTGCCATCTCGCTCCCAAAGATGCCACAATGGCTCGGGACCCACTGCAGTATAATGGAACTTTCTTTGGGAAGTTTCTGGAGGGTTTGTGTTATATCGGAGATAGTTCTTAATATGGACCCTGTTGTTGATGCTTCAGTTTCTGGAAGGCAGGTCTTGAGTCCGTGCATAGACGGACTTCGTTGCCTATGATTTCTTTGTTATTGTTGAGCCAGGTTACTTTCCTTGAAGGCTATCTAAAGGAGGATGTTATCTTGCCTGCAGCAATGGCAACAGAGATCTGGTCGTTTGGGGTTTCAATGAAGATCCCTGCGCCTCCATTTCAGTTTGAGCAATGAGAGGATCCATCAGTCCACATAGTAGTTACAGGTTGGAGGTACTTCAACTTGCTCAAACTTTTCAAATTCGGTATATCGCAATTGATTGTTACTCTCTATCCAGGGTGCTTTTGTGTTGTTCACAATCAGTCACATTCCAGATGGCTGATTTGATGTTCTTCAATCATAGCTTTGGCTTCCTCTCTCCACAATGGTACTCTCTTCCCTTCTCAATTATGGGTCCTATTGGAGTCTCTTAGTGGCCTCGACCCTTCTTTTAACTGCTTCTTCTGCTCTTTGGTGCCACCAGGGTTTTCGTCCATTTTGGTGCCCTTTTGGAATTGCAGCCTTGGTTGTAGTCAGGATAGTTCCATTTAGTTCAGGCTTGGATTTCTTTCAAGTTGATTTTTTAGTGTTTCCTTCGATTTTGTTTTTGGATTTTTCCAAGTCTGCTTTCTTATAGTTCTACTGCTCCACCTATTTGTCTTCCCCTCTTCCTGTTGCCTGTTAGTGCATTGTATTCGATACAAATGGACAGGTGGTCACTTCCTAAACTGTCCAGAATTTTCCATCCTATCTTGTTTTTGATTATGCTGCTAAATATTCAGATCTGTGGCTGTCTCAGTTTCATTAGTTGGATTTATACAGGTGCTGGATCTGTCATTTGCTGCATACAAGGTCCTTATCCATCTTCCAAACATTGATAATCCTTCCCAAGTTGTTCTTTGTATCACTGTTCTTCCAGATGGGATGGTGGGCATTAGTCTCTTGGTCTTCTTGTGGAAGCTGACTGCATTCATTCTTTCTGTTAGTCATTGAATGATCCATAACTATCTTCATATCAAAATACATTTGAACTTAAAATTGTAGTCATTCATTTGTAAAAATCAGTTACTTTACACAATAAAATTGAAACCATCACAATGTTAAAATCCTTCATAAAACTAAATTATACAACCCAAACTATGGTGAAAATCAGTTAACTTTTTCATACCAAATCACATTTGAATATTTTCACAAGTGCCTGATCTAAATGCTGAAATAACACTTTAATCATAGGCAAACAATTAAATATTACAATACAATTAAGGGATCAAACAAATCCAATTACACAATTTGCAATAAATATTGATTTTTTAGTATATAAGGATAATTATAAGATGAAGTATATAGGTATGACACCAGTTTAATCATTAGCAATACTTCATATTATGAGAGTTTCCGGCTACAAGTGCACCATAAAATAAGGTAAATAGAATCAAGAATGGCAGTCTAAAATGTAACTCACTCCTCTAAAACATCCTTTAACTGAATAAACTAGATCCATACTGAAAATTTAAACAATTTAATTTAAAATAGGGTTGCTCAATAAAATATAGTTACAAAATGACAGAAAATTATAACTTTTATCATAAGTAGTATGTAGTTCCCAACATATAAAATTATCTGTTCCAAATAAATCTAACTGTGGGAGCAATTGAATTCTGGCCATAAAACACGGGAAAATTAGATAAAAGTTTGCCCTAATACCTGATTTATGCCATAACCAATGCCCTGATAGAGATCTTGCTAAGTGTTACTGG
>JAUYWI010082643.1:0-13035 GCA_034780595.1 Parotoplana pacifica
GAACCCTCCTGCCCGGAGTTGTTGTGTCGAATCGTCAGCAACTCGAGGCTATGGCCCTTCAGCTTTTGCGCGAGACATCCAATTGGCATCGAAACAAGCTTACCAATACTGGAGTTTCATTTACTACCAGCAATACGAGTATTGGACATAACGGGGTGCAAGACTCTCATATGGAAAATGCTCAATCAAATTTGGCCTATTTGTCTCCTCTGTACAAGTCTCAGATTCCCTCTAGACGAAGGGATGATTCAATCGGTGAGTTGTAATTTTTTAAACAAAGAAAGTTAAGTGAGAAGGCTGCTCTTCAGTAAAAAAAATGTTGTTTATGATAAAAGCTGAAATATTTCCTCTTAAAAAAGAAATGTTCATATAAGCTGGGTGAATCTTTCATTCTATTACAATGTGTAGAATGAAATCTTTACTGCAGCCAACATACAAATTGAAAAGTTATAAATTAAAATCGTGCACTGTACGAGTGCCAACATCATAGAAATTAATATAATCTAAACAAAAGATGTGTAAAAATATATGGCTTTAATATTTATACCAACTGCGTATATTCCTTATATAAGAAATGTAATGGTCACTGTTGATTGAAAAACTAAATAATACAAAAATATCATAATTGTATTTATTATAAGAATGTTATTAGTAACAACTACAGCTATTTGTAAGTTTATCAAAATTCGTATTACTAAATCTGTTGATTAAAATGTCCTGGTAAAATTGATAGTATAATAAGTGATAGAATGTGGTGTAACTATTTGACAATATCATAAATCTGTTTCGTGATGTAATCGCTAGCCAAAAAGGAATAACAATTGGAGCAAATGTATGTAGTTTTAGAAAGTACATTAAAATTAATAAAATCAATATTGTTATTACTAATGATTTTAAAGAAAGCTTCATGAACATCTTGTTGATCTGTAGTATCAAAGAAATCATCATAAGATTTTAATAAACTGATAATATTCTTGATAAAACTTAACCTGATAGAACTATCTGAACTATTATTATTTATATTAGTAGGAAGAGAAATAAATTCATTATTGGAATTTAAATAATCATTGATATTAACTAAGAAAGATGAATATTTGGATTAAACTATTTAAATACATGAATATGTTTATGTCTCGAAAAAATTACAAAGTTGCTTTATCAGAAGAAAATTTTAATATTATGTAGTGTGAATTTGCAATTAGGTGTAATTGTTTCTTGTAGACAAGTGAATATATTTTGTTTGGAATATAGTAGTGTGGCATTTCACGTTCGGTGAAATTTAATACCATCTATAAAATGCGTAGTCTTTGGTCTACATGTGTGTTGCGCATTCATAAATTTGGTCTGATAATTTTGAAAAGCAACAGTTAGAAATGGTATTAAATAGATGAGATTACTATCAACAAACAGCGTTAATATAAACAACTTCAAAATTTGGATTCCATTGCTTCGGTGACGTACTGATGGTGAAAACATTTTAGCGTTTTTAAGACGACTGCAATTTTACATGTGGTACCTACAGAAATATGTGAGAGAATTATTTTTTTTAACTTCAAATATGTAGTTATATTGGGATGTATTAGAATATTGTTAGCAGCAATCACTAGGGACTTGGTCATGACACCGGATGCTAGGTATATGTGATTTGGTTGGCGTTTTCTATTTTGCCGACACAACTAATGATGTAAATGGTTTCAAGATATTGTTTATAGTTGTGTCGAAGTTTGTTCATTGGAGCAGACTTACATTTCCTGTTGATGACCAGCAAGGAGATGAAGAAGAGTGTGGGGTGACTTTTCTTAATTGTTAAGATTCTAATCACTCGAACTGAATCGTGACTAAATGAATTGACACAGACATTATTTACTTAGAGCGTAGACTTCCACTTATAGTTTTGTATCGAATGGACCTTACACTTTAGGGGGTGTAGATTATTTTTATTATGTGCACATAATGTAAACACCTAGTTTACAGACAATAAAAGCATAAAGATATTCAAGGGCCATTTTATGGTGTAAAACTTAACACCCAGAGTTTAATAGTAAGTGTATTACGATTTACGAATCATTACATAGACAATTTTCTGATATCTTTTAATGACAGGTATTCATATGTAAATTTTATAACGTCAATTTAATGAATTATTTAAAAGTCGGACTAACTTAGAATATGATAATAGATTTAGTCAAAACTTCGGATGTGTATTGTAATAAGCACATTTTATAGTAATAGGTACCCATGTTTTTATTTTAAGAGGTTTTTGTTAAGTAATATTATTTAACTAATTAAATAGGTAAGTAAATAACACTTTAATGTGAATGTTTTCTTGTATTAGGTGATTATAGCCTAGGTGTATATATTTATTGAACTATTTTGCACAGGCGGCGGAAGATTTTTGTGAATTATAAAGAAATCAAATGTATGCATATTTGTGTATATATTTCATTTGGCTATTTTCATATTTTACTGGATCGCGCACTGATTTTAAAACAAATTGCAATTAAATTAATATATATATTAGTGTATTTGGTTTTAAACAAGACATTGGCATTCATATGAATTTAGTGTACAATTGAGTATATCTAAGGTAGTAGCTTTGCAGTTTTATTTACATATTGTCCTTAAAAATGTGGGCCATGAACAAAGAAGTTTTCCAAAATTCGGGCACACGGTGTTATTTATAGAAAAATGCACACATTAGGATTATGAGATAAGAAATCAGTGACTTCTCTTCTTTTAGATTGACCTCAGAAGTTTCAATATAACCTGAAATGAACTCAGAGCTTTTAGCGTCCCTCCAAAGAGCCATATCTGTTCTGTGCGTCACTCATATAATAAATTTTGACCAACATACTTTATTAAACGTTAGAGTCGGCCACCATAATTCTGGATGTCATGCTCACAGAATACACAGCCTTATCTATCTGAGTTATTATACAACACTTATATTTTATCTGGTTATATAAATTTTCATCTGTTTATTATTTAATATCATTGATGGTTTTTATGGTCAGAATAAGGTGATGCGACTAAGTTGCTTTTTGCTTTTACGCCTATATTATGACAGAAAGTCATCGTCATTACTTGCGAATTTTCTAGAAAACAGTTGCTTTGAGTAGTAATAATATTTAGTAATGCGTTGTTTACTATAGTAGCAGCAATGCACGACGTAATTTTAAGGGTTCTGGCTTGGCGATGACTGTTCTCAAATGAAATATAGGGCAATAAATTATTAATTTGCAATATGCTACATAAATGATATTATATGGTGTTATGGTAGTAGGTATTACTTCGCAAAATAGCAACATTTTAACATAATAAATCCTGTACCTTTACTCTTCTGTTTGATAAGATATCTTTGTACGTTGTGTCGTGGGGTGATTGCTTTCTTTCCGCAAGCAGCAGCCATTCTATTCTAGCATCAAATTATACTTACACGTGTTATACAAAACATGATAAATTGAATTTTTAGTAAGTATTTATGTTATGGTCTTTGTTCGCACACGATGATATGCATAATTTTGCAACATGTAATGCGCTAGGTCGTCTAAAAAACTAGTGCTACTTAAATTCTTATCATTGGGATACATCAGCAGCTGGTTTTCTCATCAGACGTTTTACTCTCCATGTTGCAGTTTATATTAGCACATTTACGTAAACTATACATTTCTTATGAAGGGAAGGGCGTAATTGTTTTGTGGTATTCATTTTGATGATTGTTGTTTAAGTAGTTGTTCGGGTCTTTATTTTTAATATCAGAATTTAAAGTTTTGTTAATTTGAATTAGTTCAGTGAGGTATACTGTTTTCTCGTCTACGGGTCGGTTAGCCTCTTTAATTAGCTTATGCACCTGGCGTTATTATTATTAACTTAAATCTAAAGTTTTCATTATTACGTAGGTACCATTTGTTTAGTTTCCATTAAAAAACTTAGCATTTGACTAGATGTTAGGTAGTTGTGTGTTTCAAAAATAATTATTTTGTTTGAGATAGTTAATGAATTTTGTTAATATGTTTAGGGTGTTTCTATGATTCTCTAACACGTGTCTTTAAAACTGAAATATGACATCCAGAAACTAAAAACAAAACAACGAAAAACATTACATATAACACATTTCTTATTATTATAAACATTTGCTGTTCTGTTCACGTGTCGATATAGAAAAACACCACTAATTAACGCGTATCATAATTTAATAAAGATTTTAATAAACAAACTAAATTTTATACATGGCATCTTTTAATAGTTTTAGCCAACGGTTTCATTATTTAATTATAAGGGTGTTAAAATACTTTGAGCTACATCTTGCATTCAAAAGAATGACATTGCAAATGCATAAACAGAATAATTTGTCATTTTATTAGTTTATTGATTGATGGAAATTCCAAATTGTTATAAAAACTGAATTTACTGTTCCATTATGTCGACTAGTTAGTGTGTTTCTTTGTAGCTATTCTAATAAATATTGTTTTATGGCATGTTTTATATATAAATTGAGAGGTTTTAGAAACTAACACCGGTGTTTATGTTAACTAGAATTAAAAACATTAAGAAGACATTCTTCAATTGAACTAAAATTGGGACATAGACAAGCTGAACTGGAAGGATATATCTAAAATTACAGAACAATTTCCTCTAGTAAAAATATATCGTTAGTTTCAAAAGTGTTTCAAAAACACCGATTTTCTAATGATTACCTATTTTCTATTTATTACATAGTTATATAATTATTTTTTGGTCTTATATAAATAAATATATACAGATCTGAAAATGTAATTATATTAAAATAAATTTTAGTTTATAGCCTCATCACCAAAAGCACGTGATGTCAAACGTATCCACGTTGTAGGCCATAATAAATATATTTAGAGGTGTCTACATATTATTGAGGAGCTATTGAAATCGTAATACATTAATTTTGTCAACAAACCAGCCCCATTAATAGACGCCAACTAACAATATTCAGTTGAATTGTTCAACACACAGACAGTCAACTTGTAAAATGTGTGCATATGTCATTCAATGTAGCTCTTGGCTCTCGGCTTTGTCTATCCAGCATCTAGTTTTCACCTTAAAAATAAAGGTACATTTATGTTTTGTAAAGTTAGTGTACCTACTGACAGTAAATTAATAAAATATTGTCTTTGTTAATTACATTTATATTGGTCATTACTCAATACGTTAGAGAGAGAGAGAGAGAGAGAGAGAGAGAGAGCACTTACCTACTATTTATATATTCACGTGATCCAGTCATTCGACAAACAGGCCATGCACTAACAATATTTGGTTCTTTGATGAGTAATCTTCAGACTGATATACTACCCATGCTTTTAATTATTAGACATTAAATACAAGTATACATTATAGAATAATGTACTATAAAAATGTGAGTGTCTCTAACTGTACCTACACAACCACTGGTGCTGATGCATGGCTTTTCATTTTGATATAGCAACTATTTTACATAAAGACATAAAAGTGCAATTTAAACGTCTAAGAGAATAATGTTGACCATCAATACACTGCTGCATTCATTCATATCTTGTATAGGTTAGTGGCATAGCAATTACAGAAAACTTTTTCCGATTGATGAGCAACTGTTTTTTGTTTGTTGTTAAATGTATCTCTTAACTGATTGGTCATATTTAGTTAAAACGCTTAATTTGGTAATGTCTTTGTGCATTTGTGCGACTTTTCAACAATACTCACTCAGTCGAATTTGGCATTTCTAATCATGTATCGGGGTTATGCTACGTACTGTTAATATATAATTATTGTTCACCTAGAAATTGGCAAACAGCAGAAACTTTTTGTAACCAGGACCCTCAGTTTATTTAACAGAATATTGGAAATAACATTTTGTTAGGTGGTATCATGAGTTTTTGATGAGTGACCTTAACCGTCGTAGACTTTGTGTCAATATATTACTGTTTATGATAGACAAGCTACCGTTTATTTCACTATATAAGAAATGTATACTTTGATGTAATGTACATATATTATACAGTCATAGTAGCATTTAGGTTATCTTTTACCAAAAATATTGCTTTTGAATTACTCATACTTTGATAAAAGAAGTCAACTCTCGTCACAAATATACATATGACGTGAAGTCACGTTGTTTTAAACGTGTACTATAAATACAGTGATATTAGGTCTTGACATAAAAAACTGTGTGGGTTGGCATCTCGTGAATAACAGCAACTTTTTTTGCCTTCAGTACCAGGTGACCTGACGCGTCCACCGTTTGTACAGTAAAAATTTCATCGTAGCCATATATGGAGGATGATTTACTCTTTTTGGTCAACTCGACAAGCCGCGCTTCAATTAAATTATTTGTATCTAATTTATAATGCATAGAGTTATTGCCATTGCATAATAACACTGTCTCTTAACGTAGGTACATTTATTTTTGTTATATGGCACTTCCATAAGTCTACCTGGTTTTTATGCGTGCACGTATAGATATTCACGTGAGCATAGAGGTGTACAACCATAGATAAAAGGTATACTATACTTTGTGGCGGATATATATTCTTTGTCTTCATATAGATTGGGTAGGCACTGTCCTCAGCAGATTTTGTTCATCAATAATTTGAAAGCAATTATCTTGTCTCGTCTTTTTACCAATTGTCGGTGATGAGAGGAGACGTTTCACTATGACTGCAGGGTGCCATACATAGTATGAGTGTCCTCATTATGCCGCCTTTGGCTGTTTATAGAAAACTCATGTGCAATATATGACTTGCACACTGACACTAATGTTGAACTTTATGGTCGAGTCATACCCCATGCCTACAATCATTCACATTGTCAGCAACAGAGCGTCAATTTGTGGGGCAATGAATGTGTACTTTATGGGTTGGGTTGTGGTAGCAGAAAATAAAGTCGACAGATGACAGCCTAATTTTATTGCCGTGCTAGTAGACGAAACAAAGCCGGCCGGGCTGTTACTCATAGAATTTATAGCTGATGGGAAAATATAATATTTATAATACATGAAATTTTCTTGGGGATGTATTACATTTCATTCAACAATAGGAAAATATAGTAAGACACTCACCACCACCTACCGCGGCTGGTGGTACCTCCCCATCTGGATGGATGGCTACTTAGGCAACATTGTACAATGTTCCGGTATGTCTTACTGCATAGGCAATGGAAAAATGTTTAAATCTGGTTTCAAATAGAAACGTATTTCATAAATTATACAAATAATATGGAAACAATAAGGCTAGTCTTCTAGGCGGTACGTCTGTTTGATATCTATGTTCTACAAGTCATGTGAAGGCGAAACACTATAAATAGAACGCCCAGCGGCGGATATTTACGCCAGTTGGTATGCGTTGCTTTCCATGTGTTATAAAATGAAATTAAAACTAATTGCTTTGTTTTATCAGTAGTTGGTATCTATTTATATATTTGTTCTATAAATAGAATCAGGTCTTGTTGGATATCGTTGACATATTGTTTATTATATTTGCCTTACTCATTATATTAGCCTAGATGAGTAATTATAAAATATAATATTATGGGAAATATAGTGATGTGAAATTTATTGTAGTTTCGGTCTACTGGGAATAGTAGTTATTGTCTTATAATTCTTTATTGAATTATAAATATTAGTTGTATAACTATGTATTGTATCTGTGTGGCTTTTCTGTTGATGACATTAAGTAACTGACCCCATTTTCTTTTTATAACTTACAGTCAAATAATTAGATTGTATTATCATAATGAAATATTTATAGGCTTCCGTCACTGTCAAAGACAATATTATTTTGATTTAGTAAAAGAAAATAGCAACTATTCAAGTGTTTTCCGTGTAATAATTATAACAGAATTGCCCGCATAACACCTGCGCAGTTTACGAGTATAGTCATTTATTATAAATAATCATTCCCGGAAAATGTTAAAAATCTAACTTGAAGAGAATAATATTGAAAAAAATCAAGTAAATTAGTATTATTCACATGACAACTAGGTTAGCTTTTCATAAAACTAATGTTTCAAAATTGCTATTCATTATTTAAGATTTTAGGTCGTGTATAATTTTTTTGGGTACCTATTCAGTTTTCATAATTACAAAAGAGATGCAGTTTTAGAAACGAACAGTAACATCTACATTATTTTTGTAATTAGGTAAAAATGAGTTTAACCGCCTTTCTTTTATAACAATATAAACAAGGGAACCACCATTTTTAGTGATTATTAATTTTATTTGAATTGCTATTTTATTATTTCTGCTACCAATATTATGATCTTAAGATGTCATAGCACCGCGGCATTTTAGATTATATTCAGCGGTAAAAGACAGATTTTATGACCTCACATGAGGCACACTTATTGAAAGGTTTTATTATATAATGCGATAGCATTGTCGTCTTTTGAGCCGGCCTATGTGCCATTAAACATTATACAGAGACTAAAATGCTACATATATTATGAATCACACAACTAAATGCGCATAATTGCTCCCCCTTTTTTTGCCTTGTCTACCTAATATTATTACTCTGAGTTTGGTCGTGCAGTTTTACATGTGCTGGATTTTACGGTATTGTGCAATTAACTTTATCCCAGAGATTCAATCAGAGTGTAATTTCATTTCCTCTATCAGGCAGACAATTTAGATAATGAAAGAGACCAAAGACCAAAATAGCCTGGCCTTGTAATGAAGTAGTAGAAGTTGTGTAGGCGTATGTGCTTTCTAAAAAGTATACATAGGCAATTGTTGCGTATACGGAAGCGGGATATGATGCTTATCTCACTTTCCCATCACCCTGTTTCTGAAGCACGTCTATACTTGAATGATATATGGATGGATTCGATGACTCAATCTAATCTTGTCCTCCCACGTCGTGTAGTTTGCTTCGCCTTTGTCTCGAGCAAGCATTTTCCCCTTCGCCTTAACCTGTCGGTTACCTCTGCTTCAGCTTTTACTTACTTTGCTGCGTTGCACAAATGTTTGCTCTTGGCGGCAGGAAAAACAAAGCTTTTTATTGAAACGTCTTTTCCTAATCAAGTTATTTGTACATTCCGTATTAGTCAGAATTCTAGTAGGTATGTCCTTTTATAAGCTTAAAAATTCTTTCTGCTCAAAAAGACGCTAAACTAAAATCCACCTGGTGTTAAACAAGAAAACGTGATGACGAATATTGAAGCAGGCTAATCGTTCGTTCTCTGTACTATAGTATATTACCAGGTTTCAAATTTTAGCAACTCAGTAGATAAATAAATATGTAGACATTTTCTGTTCCTAGCATTTCAATCCATTACATGACAGTACTAACGGATGTAGGATACCCATTCGACCTACCGGCGGCGTAGGTTGAAATATTTCATTGTTTATATAAAAAGGGACACTGTTCATTCAGGACGCGTTGGCTTTTTGTTAATAACTTATTATTGAGAATGCTATTCTTTGTTTATGAGATTTGGTGGGTGTTGCAAACTAAATTAAAGTGGTTTGTTCAGCTTAGTCAATTATATATTGGCGTCATTTTTGTAAATGATTAATTGCATTTATTTCTAAACTCTGCTACCACACTTACTCCGTGCCTTCTTTACTTACTGACAGTGGATAATAACTGTTTTATTTTAAAAAGTTTAATTGCTGGCATTTAGGCGAGACACATGTTTTAGAAATGAGTTTTAAATTGACTTTGGAAATATATACATATTTGTTGGGTGGCTGTGGTTTTGCATTGTAATTGTATTTGGTTTTATTTAAGTGGGGGTCAATTGTTCTTCGGGATAGGTAACATTAGCTCACATTTTTTCAGTAACTACGCCATCCGCCCTATTCCGGATTAATATTTCATAAATTAGATATTTCCGTTCTAACATCTGCACAGCTACATAACTTGTCACAGAGTAGTAGTTAAGTAAGTTCTGTCTCATTAGATTTTACATGTGAAAGCCTATTATATGTAGACCATACAATGGATAAATTTTATACTAATTTAGAAATATTAGTTTTAGACATTAATGATTAGGCTAATGACGGTATGACCTTCATAGTTGTTGACTATATGTCGGTCATTGGAGCGACTTAATTCATTGTAATGCGTATTAAATCAACTAAGATATAGTTATTTATAGGAGTCCCTGTTTATCAATTTGTAATCATATGTAATAGCCGTAGAGGAAGGTCAAAGTTTTATTGTATAGGGGGTGCTTTCATTTTCATTTCAATTTGTGTTAATTTCAATTTAACCGGGTGTTTATTACGCTGAGTGAGCGGTTGATTACCGGTAATAAAAATGTTTATAATTGTACCGCCGGAATACTATAATTACGGCAATTAAATGACTGCAGCCAGGCCGTTATGAAATGATTAATCATTTATTGCTTGTTACAATGCAGATGTATTGTTAGACGTCCACTTTTTGTGTTATAATACCCTATTTAAAGAATTAAATTTGGTAACAATTAGATTGTCATCAGGAGAGCATATTTGTAAATTAAATATTGTGCATTTGTATTTTAGGGAGCTCGGGTGAATTTACTCCAGGGACTTCTCCAAGATCAACACCAATTGGTCAAGAGCAAAAGATAGCCACTGTCCATGTCAACAATAGCTCTTTACTCCACTGGAAGAAAGAGAAAATCCGAGAATCGAATGAGGAAAATACCCGGAAAAGGCGTCGTAGCGAATTACAAGGTACATTTTATCTACATAGTTAAAGTGATCATTCTTGAACAGTTTTGTGGTTAGTTAGTTTTTCTTTTAAGTTTTTTTTAAAGATACGATTTTCATAATTTAAAATGAAATACCAATTTTATAATCGGACTGTCCTATATTAATGCATCATCTAAATAAACATTTCGCACATTGTTTTTGAAATGATATGTTCTTACAAAAATTTCTGTTTTTTTTGTTTATAAATAATGACTTTTTAAAATTTTGATATTGTAGAAAGTTGCATTTTCAAATATTCTCATATTATATCCTTTAGTTGTCTTCTCTTCACAGCTTGTTCTCCTCTGTGTACATCACTGGCCGAGTACGACCATTCCTGGGAAAAGGTCCGTTGTTCCCTGCTAACCAGATTGATTGATACCGTTGACAGTGTTAGTAAAACGGTTGGTCCTCAAGCTCCATTGGACGAATTGGACAAGCGATGTCACGTGATTCAGCAGTGTGTCAATACGATGGACCTGGTCAAACGGCTACGGTTTGCAGACTCTCCGCCTCCATCGCTAGAAGTGAACGCCCAACCCATAATTTCAGATCACAATCTGTCTTGTAGTATAGCAACAGCTGCCAATAATGTGCCTCTAGTAAACTATTCCACTTAGTTCAAGTTACACGTCTTGCAAAGTTTCTACATTATTTTTTGTACATAGAGTTTTGTATAGCTATTACATAATTATATTGTTTTCCGACTAATTTTTAATCACAAATCGATTTTTGTATACTGAACTTCCAAGCATTCGTTGTTTTTGCATTTACGCAACTTCCATGGTGACATAGGTCATTTATAAAATAAACAATTGCCTTTTTAAATAAATATATATCTATGGTCTAATTCTTCAGACTGTTTTATTTGCAGCATATTATATACAGCATTTAATATGTGAGTATTTATTTTCTACAACTTTTGTATGCTTTTGTAATATTTCATATTTTTTATGTATATTTTTTTATACTGAGTCTTCTTTTTATACTCATATTTACGAAGATATAGTTAAAAATTCATGATCATATTGTTTGTATATTTTTATCTATTTTGAAAGTTTCTAAATCAACAATTTAGGTATTTACTTCCTAGGCATATTTGGTGCTAATCTGCTGAAACTGTATATAATGTTAAGTATTTTGATACCTCAAATTTTGATAATTTTATTTTGGATATTGTATTATAATATTCTGATTTTTGTTTTTTTTTCTCAAAATAACCAAGGAGATTTCATTAAAACAATGTTACGCACAATCGCTCTGTATATATTGCTATAGCGGAGTGTCATCTCCATACTACTGATAGGTATATCTTTTTGCATGCTCATGTTACTTTTACTTATTTTGGTTAAATATTGTACAGTTTTTGATACACAAATTATATTTCGCAGGTTTATTTTGTGTTTATTACATTTTATATTATATTTTGTATATGTGTTGTTTTCATTTTTATAATTATACATTTATTTGTTAAAGTTTTTTTTAATGCAAATTGCTTTAAACTGGGAGATAAACCAGAAATGATTGATTATTCTGAAAGTCAGACTGAAATAAAATTTGGTATCCGTAGGCTTCTTTTATAGATTCATCAACAAAAACAAAACTTGATCCGATGACGTCATCTGGTCAAAAATGGCCAAATTAATTTAGCTAGTAACCAAAACTTTTGATACTCTTCCTTGCATTGAGTGAATGAGTTTTCTATAAGTACCTATTTAAGTCGGTATAGTTTCATTGCCTATCTGATTTTATTAAATCCCACCTCTAAAAATAAACAACTGTAATCTGGAGCCAAACAGTGTAGATCTAAATAATAGAAACAAATTTAAAGAGAAAGAATATACATATGTATACTTAAATAGGTATTCTGCCTTTGCTGGTTTTCTCGGATAAATGTTTATTTTGATAATTATCATTAAAATTACCACATTACTTTATAATTTAGTAAGTAATACATATATGATATGGTGATTTGTAGTTAAATGTTGACTTGTACTGCTCTAGGAAACTACAATTGATTCATTTCCAAAAATTGATTCGTACAAAAACATCGACACTAGTGAAACCAATCAATCTTTTGATACATTATTTATATTGAGAGAATGCTTCTGTCGAACTACGCGATGTCAGGGGTGGTTCCAGAGATTTTCAAAGGAGGGCAGGGGTTCCAAAATTTCAGAAGGGGCGAATGAAATTTTTAAAAATATTGTTTTATATTAAATTACTATTTCTACTATAATTAATTAACTCATCATCATCATCAGTGCCGTCTCCTGAAGAGGTTGGCTGCCATGATCCGCCACTTTTCTCTGCTTTGCGCCAGTCTCACTGCTTGAAGATAAGTTAGACCTGTA
>JAUYWI010082654.1:0-13032 GCA_034780595.1 Parotoplana pacifica
CGGATTGTTAAGGGGCCTCGACCGTAAACGTTATCATTCAAAACGACCCAAAGAAAAAAATCAGGAGGTGAAAGGTCTGGGGATCTTGGAGGCCATTCAGATGGACCCCGACGTCCAATCCATTGATCGGTAAAATTGTCATCCAACCACTCACGAGCTTGTCTTGCATAGTGGATTTGGGAGCCATCCTGCTGGAAAATACAATCTTGGTGTCTAACGCGCGGCCAAAAGTATGTCTGTATCACGTTCAGGTACAAATTGGCAGTTACAGGGCCTTCAAAAATGAAAGGTCCTACAATACCATTACTTGAAATTACTTGAAATTTATTTTTAGTTTAAAATCGGGCGTTACTTAATATTCACCCGGTATTTCTAGTTACGCATGAAACTGTGGACCTAAACAATCATAATTTAACCAACAGTCTACCACATTTCGACATTATAAATTTAAATCGGAAGCTGAATTCTATCGTTTAGCACATCGCTACATCTTCGGTCGGCTGCAATATATTTCCATATTTTGTCAAGTTGTTTTCATTTTTAAAACCATGTCTGATTCTGACACCGATGACGATGAAGTTTGGGCAGCCAGTGATCTGGACATCAGTGAAGGTGAATTGCCTATATCTTAATGAAAAAGTGCATGTGTTCAGTTGACCTGCATATTAGTTATCAATGAACATAAATGATTTTTAGTCCCAATAAAATCTCGGGCTGAATCTTGGATAAAAAACGATGAGGGTTCACTTATAGCCCTTTTAACAATTGTGATAAAATCAAAAAACCAATCTCTTAATTCCCAAACTAGAAATAACGGTTCAGCATCTTTTAAAACATATTATTGTCTTGTGTTTCAATTATCCAATGATATTCATCTACATTTACTAATGTGTTTATAGATTTTTGATTTATATATAATCAGTTCATTATTGTCACTCGAAACCGGTCAAAAAAAGTTTTCAAACGGTTATTATACTATTTTAAAAAAAATACTTATGTTTAACAATATTCACAATGTGTTTTCAGTACACCTGTGTTTTAGTATTACTTTTATCACTAATATTATGTTTTTTAACTGATAAGGCAAATGGTGATTCACAAATAGATTTGATCACTTGAAAAACAACTTTATGAATCACTCCTTTCGATACGACAATTACTTCCCATCTATTAGGTATTTTTCACAATTTTGAATCTCTAAAATTATTACTCAAAATGATCTTAATACGTACTTAAACTAAGTTGTATAATACAATTTTAGAATAATACAATCAACAAGGTTTAATATAACTTGACCTGTCAATGATGACAGTTAGTATGGTCGGCGTACTAATGTATGTATTTTTAACAATGTACAAATAATGCTGCATTGCTATTGAAACCAACTTGAGACTGTATTTATTGATGTCTATTGTTTTGAGTAAACATCTCCGTATATGTTGTTTGAATAGATATATTAAATTTTAAACCTACACTTCTTTTGCCACCAGTGAACACTTTTTATATTTTAGACTAAAATTAAACATGAAAGTAAATAAGCAAGCCATGAAGTCACAAAATGAAATCAAATATCTTATAAAATTATTATGAAAATATTTAGTCATTTTTAGTCATTAAATCTTTATGAAAACAAACCACGAAGGTTTATATGCTCTCATGTAGTAAGTCAAGAAAAAATAGAATAAATATATATTTCTTTTTCTGGTTGCTTTACTCCGTTTCTTGGGGTTTATTGCATCATGCTCTATTTTCATGTTCACGAATGCAGCCTTCTCATTTATTTTTGGGTCTTCAAAGCCTCCTCTTCCCCACCTTCATCTCCTCAAAACATGTTCATACCACCGTATTCTCAACTCAATTGAATTTTTTCCAATAGTCATTCTCTCCCTCAACTTTTTATTTCTCGCTTTGTCAAGTCTTGTCAGTCCTAAAAATCACCTTATCATTTTCATCTCAAATACATCGTGTTATGCCTGCGAATTCACATTCTTCCGTTCTCCATTGCTGCTCTCCACATTTGTAGTCTATGTTCTAACTCTGACCCTGAAGAAAGAGGTAGTGTTATTGATGTATCCAAAAGATGTTCACAATGCTGTTGGAGGTGCAGTGGATGGTTTGAGAGAGCATTTCTTTGTAAAAAAAAAGCAGCAGCATATTAAAAAAGATTTAGTACTCACATTGTATCGTTACTCTTTACATTGAAGACAGAAGAGTCAATTTGTGTGAAAATGTTATATGTGGATCTGAAAGACAATTTTAGAGGTTTGCTTGATCGAATTGCATTGGAGGATCGATTAGATGGTGTCGTAAATCACCATAACTCTGTATATGGAGTCAGAATAATGAATAGGATGTATGTATATACAACATCTGTCGATCAAAGTGGTATATCCTATTTCGAGATTTTGGAAGAAGAGACTCAATAAAGGCTGAAAGATACTCGGAATATTTGGATAATATAATTGTACATGAACACACAGAAAGAATTTTCATAATGCATGACAATATCAGACCCCATAAAGCTCAGGAGGTGAAACAAATTTGGTTATAAATTTATTACCTCTACCACCATATTTCACCCGATTTAAATATGTGATCTCGAAGACATAGCAAAGATTGTGCTATTCGCAGTAAGTTCGAGTGTATATCACTGAATTTCTACAGTCACTTACACCACAAAAGCTGGAGAAGGAATTTAGACATCTCCTTGATCACCGCCAAAAGGTGGTAGACGTGAATGGGATATATCTGTGAAAATGTACCCATGTGTTCATATTTATTAATACAATGATTTGTTTGATAATTATAATTACTATTCTTTGATGTATGTACATAATTTGTTCATAATGTTTGGTTTAGAATAAAAATGCAATAATTAGCGGGACACACTATAATTCACGTATAAAAAATTTGTCATTATAAATTGTTTTATGGTTTAATCTACAAATTGATTTATTTTATTCAGAAAAGAGAGATGTCGGGTTGATAAAGTTGATTATGGATATAAATATTTGGCGAAACATGAACTCCACTGCTCAGATCAAGCAGTTAATCTGATGATGATAATGTTTCCTTTATTTCATTATTCAAAATAAAATAGATTTACATCTTAACACTAGAACGACGGAAAAGTGAAAAAACACATGAGGTCGAAACGGTCATTTTGACCGGTAGGTGATTTAAATAGGTTTCTATTCTTTTGTAATATTTTTACCATAAATAACCATTTATATTAAAAGAAAATTTTCCACAATTAATACGCTCTATATTTTCGTACAGGAAACCACGAAATTGAAAATTTTACAAAAATTGTTCAGAATTTCAATTACAGAAAAGTCCATTTCGGCGAATTCTGCAAACACCTTTGCTTCCATACTTTGCGAGCGCTTCTGTACGGAAACTGCACACACTTATATGTATTTCGGGTGCGGCAGTTCTCAGTTCTTCAGCAAATACCAAGAATAATCGCCGGCGCTTGATCTTCCAATCCAACACATTTTTAGCAGAATCCATGAATTGATAGCAGACATAATATCTATTTGATTAAAAAACCTGCCAGAGGCTACCGATGAGTTCAAGACTTGGTTGACTATAAGTACACGGGCCATTTGATCGAAGTTGTCCACACCCATTTGTGTCGAGTTGTAGTTGACAATTCCAAGCACAGTCAGCACCTGGATTGGTTTTGGTTTGCTTGACCGTGTTTCTCTATCGTATATTCATTCACCAGCTGTTATCGTTTAACAAAATTGAAACTAATGAAATAATTATAAATCTGTGCTAAAATATATAGATAAATGAATATTAGATTTAGCCAAGATGGTTGATAAACATAGTTTTATACACAATATCAATCAATTTATGCAACATAAACAACCTGATCTGCCTGCTAAAAAGTGTTTTGAATGTATACATTTATTTCTATTTATTGTGTCACTTGTTTGTGAAACAGAAATTAATAAATTGCATCCATAACAAATAAGTGTTTTTTCTATTAAAATGGAGACTGAGTAGTAATTTATGACAAACAATAAGGTATTATTACAATGATGCATACATAGCAGCTTTTATATATTTCCTAGGATACCAATTTCTATGTATTCTTTGATTTTACTGCTACTATACTTTTGGCTGTAACAATTCAGTTTTGCAAATTGCCCCAAAGCTATACTTAATACAGAAATTGTTGCTACCACGAATTCTCTAATATTGGATTTTCCCTGTGAAATTGTTCTCCACCCCTTGTCAGTTACAGAATTTCTGCAGATCGGGGCATGTCACATGGTAAATGTGCCCAATACCAACAACCTGGTCACCTCTGATAGCCCTTCTATCTGCGGTATCCAGTGCTCCCTTCTGCGCATATGTGGCGCCTTCGTCTGCAACCAGACCACCTTCGATTGCTCCTTCTATTCGACAATGGTCATACTTTTGAATCAAAGTGACAAGGCAACAAATGTGTTCTTGGAGGTATGTAACACCGACATATATTGTCCAAGCAACAACCCGCCATAATTCAAATGGCTTTTCACTATTTCAACATTAAAATATTAAATGACATTTTAATGGCTTATTGGGACCGTATTTGGCCCTAAAGCCCCCCTTTCCCCCAATGGCATAAAAATTTGAAATATTTAGCAGATCAAACACTTTTAATAGAATTTTCAACCTAAAAATCAGACATCTCCTAAGAAACAAATACCTTAAAGTCCATTTTACGGGGGCTTTTTAAAATGTGTGCGTTCTAAACGTAAAATGAAATAAAATGTGCCATCTAAAATTTTTATTGAGTTGAAATTAGTGAGCAGCTCCCTAGAATAGCATCATTGGGTACATAGACACTTTGGATAGAATTATTTGGTACATAGACACATTGGATAGAATTATTTGGTACATAGACACATTGGATAGAATTATTTGGTACCTATACACTTTGGATAGAATTATTTGGTACATATACAGAGACACCATAATTCTCTAGCACTTTTGACTTTCATATTTCCCATGGATGGATGAAAATGGTGGCCAATCTAGGCGCGAATGACGTCATCAGGTCCAAATATTAAAGTTTTTCTATAAAAATAATGATTCCTTTTATTAAATGTGTGGGTATTTATGTTTAATATTATCATAAATGACAAGTCGGCATTCATAAATAAGTTTTCCCAATTGATTTTGACATTGAAGAATGCTAAAAACATATCTTTATATCAAATACGCATTTGTTTGAGCAAAAGAGGACTTTATTTCAATACAAAAACATTTTTTGTAAGAGTTATATTAACTTCAAGCCAAATGTCTGTAAAATTAAAATTAAGATTAAACCAACACATTACTAGAGTAGTGCTTAGTTGAATGAACAATTGATTCTAGGTAGAGCTATACGTAGATAAAACATCATCACAAGTTTCAATACTTTTAGCATCAGGCACTATATTGTGACTTCCTGAAAACATTCTTTTAAATCTGAGAAAATCTTTATATAGGCAGGCATCATTGCAAAACATTGATTTGGGAATAACATTGTATCCCCAGAATACAGAAAAAAACACCTTTCTGGTTCAATAGACAGAACTGTCGGCTGAAGCCGTCACGAATCTATGTTCCACAGTTCTTCGTATTCATAAAAGAGGAACTTCATAACGCCAGCCACCGAGATAACGTCTCTAAATTGTTAACAGAGGACAAGATCTGTCTCAAAGCTCTTCGCTTGTATGTAAATAACCATCAGACAAATAATAAGAATAGAGGTCAGCTAACTAACCTCTATGTGTGTACAGATATTCCGAAACCGACACATCCATGTAAGTGGCATATTTTATAAGAGGAATAATTACCTAACTATTTTTGATTTTGTGTTTTAGAAGTCCTCCATTTTAGCATGTGCGTGTGAACAATGGCTTGTCTGTTTAAATTTACTGTATTACCTATTATTTATAAATATGTGTGTTTAACTAATGTTAACTGAATGTATCTCTAAAAAACAGGGTTAGTGACGTTGGATAAGTTTCACATTTATTGTGTCTGTAAGTTTTGTTCTTTGTGTGTTAGGTTGCTTCGTATTTCTTAAATACAAATTTATGGTTTATTTAAGAAGAAATATAATATGTATAAATATTTCAAAAACAAAAAATTCTGCGTCCTGCTTGGGAAATATTTTTAGTCTTACTTATCGCAGGTGGAAAAAATAAATAATGATTGACAATTCCTTAACTATTATCAACGTGAATTAATCCGATATGATAATGGTAATATGTACAATCTACACTTTAACAATAGCGATTGTTGCCCATCAAAGACTAAGTGAATTTATTTACCCCTAAACGATCACTTTAATGACTACATGGACCACACGAACAATGGATATCAAATGTTGTGCACTTTTAAGGTGTACATATAAACATCACCAAAGTTTCGTCTCTCTCTTAATTGTGTATCTTCCTCATCCCTATTGTGTCCCAGTTGTATACCTACATTAAACGAAACTGATTAATATTTGAATAACTATTTGAAATCTATTATCCAGATTCGGCGTCTGTCGTTATGGATCTTCAATATCACATACAACTGGGGAATCTTTTCAAATGTAGGTATCCCAATTAATTTTAATAAATTCTAAATAAACCATCTAATCCCCGTCTATTGTGGCCTGTAGATTTATTCGGTCTCCATTCTTTTCTAGCCGTAGATCATTTTCTCAAGTTTATATAAATATAATTGAGATATTTAATTGCTGACACTGACACTGGTTTCTGGGCTGATACGGAAAAATGACGTTTTTCTACATACAAAAAAATATTATTGGAAAGATATATCTATCGCATAAATTGCAATGTGGAGAATAAGGTTGTTTGAGGAGTTGTATGTTCATATAATGCAGCACTATATAATGCAGCACTGGATTCATGCAAGCGAGCTAAAAAATAGATTGCAATTTCAATGATATGCGCCTTGTTAATTTATTTTATTGTCTATCTATGCGTCATGTATATACAAAAATTCCCATGGACTATTTAAATAGCTTAATATCTATGTGTGTTTGAATGTTTTTAAACCGTCATTTTCCGGGTCAGCCTATACATAGGTCGGTCAACTTACGCAACATTGATTGTTTATAGAATTTCGATTGACTAAGTAAGGTGTTAGGTATGTTTTGCAAGATCTAGTAAGAATGTTTATTTGTTTATTGTCTAGTTATTCATAATATTTTGTTGAAAGTATTTTCTACATATTAACTAACAATTACTCACAGCAACATGAAAGTTCGGTTACTATTTTTGACCTCTATGTTTATATGTTTAAATTTTTGACCTCTATGTTTCATGTTGGGTACCATATCTACCCCTGTTGTTATCAGCGAAAGATTAATCAACTTCTCAAAATGTAAATTTGTCTAGGTAGAGATTACCAGTTGCAAGTGTTCTTCGGGCGCGAATAATAATCTGCCAATTTTACTTAGTTGAGACTATTTCCGATTTAATTTGAGAATTACTTTTTCGGATTTCATTGGATGACTACTTATTATATAAGAATTTGCTTAACGGTTTTCAGTTTCACCATCTTCACCTACATTATCAATTTATGGCTCGTGAAATAATATTATGTAAGTGACTACATATTTTAAAAGTTTTAAACTTCTCTTTTATATTAAACTGAAAATTATTGTCAAACTGAACAATTTTTTTGAAAAATAGTGCGGATGGCTGCTACTTTGGGTAACCGCTCATTCTTAGCACAGAACCTCTTTTGATATGGGTCAAGTAACCATTCATTTCTAGGACAGAACCTCATATGATATAATTGAACGCTCTTTGATGTCTTATAATTATTTAGAAATACAAAATAAATAATATGGTTATATAAATGCCACTGTTTATTGTCATGCACAAAGAATAAATTATAATATGATAAGACAACTGGTAGAAGAATACAATAATAGTTACACAAAATGAAAGTTATTTCATGGCATAAACTGGTAGGTATAAGAAATCAAGAATGTCATATAGAATTCTAGAAATTTCATATAAATATTAAAAAACTAATAGGTAAATTAATGGTTGCTAGGATAATAGAACTGGTAGTAGAACTGTTATAGAGGGAGATCATAAAACTACGCAAATTAAAGAAAAAGTTATTTTCTATTTTTGGAATATTATAATTATTATTAGAAATTCCTCGATTCTAAATTATTTTTAGACTCTTGGAGCCATCTATATTTTCTACATACTTTGTAATTTTTACTAATTATAATCCAAGCACTTTTTGCTCAAATTAAAAAATTAGTTCCTTCCGTTGCGTAGTTTTGTGGTCACTCAGTACTACATATACCTAGTTTTGGAAAGTAATTTATATATACATAAGATTGCCATATATGCATGATGATCAGGATGCAAAACAGATTTGATTTGTTTACAACTGACAATTGCTGCAGTTGTGGACTTCTTTTTATATCGAATGTAAATATTTTTGAATCCACTTTGGACTTCATGGTTTAATTTGTAACCAATTGAGCAATCGATGTTGCATCAAAATTGTTTGACGTCAGCAACACAACTCTTTCCTCGATTTATGCCTGGACGGATCGAACTGTATAGCTGTGATTTCTCGTAATCAGTAAAGAAATCGTGGTGAGATAAATACTGATAACGGTATGGAGCTGAACGGATACGAGCCTCACAGACTATTTTGTCGTAGTCTGCAGGAGCTTCCAGGTTGACACGTATTTGACGTGATTCAATTTTGGAGTGGATAGAGTCCACTTCCATTTGCGTATGCCCTTTATTCAAATATTTTACTTTACTTATAATAATTGGGTGTTATTACATATGTACCAACTAACTTACACATATTTTGAATGACGGAATTTTGGCTATCTGATTTACACATTTTAGTTATTACTTATTATTAATACTTCCAACACACGATTGGGAGGAAAATGTACTATGCTTTAAAGTAAAAATCGTTAGAATTAATTTACACATTAATTGCATGACGACGAAGATATGTAGATAATTGAAACAAAAGACAATCTGTTTAATTAAAGAGTTACTTAGAGTTAGGGTTAAGAACATTTCGTTAGAATCTAAAGATCTGTTTACTGCCTCAAAAGCAAATAAATCTGGTGCGCTTTTTAGTAGTTGCTATCACTTTGTGGAAAGTTTATTTAATGAAATTACATGCGATAACCTAGATTTCCTTCAGTCAAATATCTATCATTAATACCATGCAACTATACCCCAATAGTATTGAATCTGATTATAAAATGAACATTAATTGTATTCTTTTTTTTCATTCCAGCACTGGCTGTATTGCTGATGGTTGTGAGAGCTGATTCAACAGTCAATAGTTCAGATTTTCTTAAAGCAATATTTCCAACATTTCCAAGCGGTTTTAGAAGTACGTACTTTAAAATTTAGATCAAAATTACCTACTATATTTTTAGTTTCCATATTTAGATAAATTTGACAATTTAACAAACTAATTTCTATAAATTGGTTTACCTATAATTTAACTGAAAACCACTGGTTATAAATTCAGCTATAAAAAAATCATGGTTTTTCAATATATACATATGCATTACAGTATAATAAATCTGAAAATAAACCAGAATAACCAGAACAATTCTTATAAAATTTGGCAGATTACATCGACACTGGACTCGAAACGAATTAGTTTCTGTTCCATCAATCTAAGAAGAATTTATTAGCTGGTTTTGCTTTTCTTTTGGACGGAATGTACGGCAACTATTTTGATATATAATTAGAAATTCATTTGTAGTTTCTGTTAATTATGTAGCAATTAAAACCTGTGAACATAATTTTAACTTCAGGTTCAATAACATTTTTAAACTCATCAATCTCCAGATTCTGTTTCCCAACCTTCAATTGTCTTAGCAGTCCCAACTGCGGTTATCTTGGACAATGTTGTTCCGATTATGTAAACAATTCTTTAGCTGAAATCTATCAACACAAACCTCTGGTCAAATGTCAAAAAGTAGCAGTGGCGATACTCGATGTTGAAGTTATTACAGACACATTGGCTGTTATTTCAAAGTGTCTACTTGATGCAGATGTTGACCAATCTTTACGGGACCAATGCGAATCACCATCACCATTTGATGTGAGAAGCAACACTTTGGTAATGAATATTGAAACATACGATCTCTATGCCAATCATTTCTGTGCTCTCTGTAACAATGACACATCAGTTGGAGATTTGATCAATGCCCGTTATTGTGATTTAGATACACGTATTCGATTATCAGCGAATGACGAAACAAAAGAAGAAAAAATGAAACTCTACTTTCGAAATTGTTTGCCTATAGTATCTGAAGAGTTATTCAGAATTTCATTTCCTAATGCAACTTTGGAAAAGGTAATCGACGCAAGCCGACAAGTACAAAAGTGTTATGTTGACGAAGATGTTTTCAGTGATTTGAACTTGTTACCTGACCTTGATGGTAGTGCAGAAGCGCTTCTGAAATTACTTTGTCGAGTCACTAAAGCAATGACCTGCAGAGGTGGAAATAAAAATACTAGAAATCTATTTTGCGCAATTTTAAAGAATGACCAATGCACCATATGCTTTCCCGTTAGGCAAGTTATTGGGATTCCAGAGCTGCCTTCCTTTGCCGTTATGATTGACTTCCGGAGACCAGCAGAAGACCTATTTGCAACAAAGAAGAGCGTGGACGAACTTCAAGAGCTATGTGGGTCATACTCACCGAAATTTGATCGCATTGCCGGAGTTTCTGTGTGCCAAGTAACAACTTGCCAGAAAAATGAATATTTCTACCGAG
Organism: Parotoplana pacifica; assembly: GCA_034780595.1. NCBI lineage: Eukaryota > Metazoa > Platyhelminthes > Proseriata > Otoplanidae > Parotoplana > Parotoplana pacifica. The sequence goes on from JAUYWI010082654.1 coordinate 10,799, forward strand.
ACAATTGCGTCAGGAGAGATAAGCTAACTATAGGCATAACCATTCGATATATTGGAACATCTAACTCTTTAAAACCCTTGGAGCATTTGTGCCAGCAAACAATAAATTTGACTTCTAAATATCTTTCTTCACCGTCTCAAATGTGTACAATTTTTAATGACATGCCAGTCAAAAAAACGAAATTAACTAGAAAGAAAAATGAATCAACCATTATAGCAATGAGAGAGCGCATTGGTGACTCAACACATTACAATTTTAAAATGGAATATGTATTTCAGGTGGATCAAGAGGGTGATTGGGTAACTGAGCTTGGACATTACGTACTACAGTTTGGTGTTCAAATTAAAGATTATCAGGTTTTAAATAATTTTGATATTAATATTCAACTGGAATATACAGAGTTAAACGCGGATGACACGGAAATATTTTACTATGGAAATTTAACGATAAAAACCATTTTTGCTCCAGATGATAAACAAGAATGCTCATTCGATATTTACAGAAATGTATCAGTTATCAACAATAAAGAATTATTATTATCAACTTTTGCTAAACTAACTGGATCTGAAGTCAACATGAAGTCCAATGATATTTATGTTAAATGTCCTACAAAGAAATTAAGAAATGATTTTTCAATATATTCTGATATAAATACTTTAGTATCTTTGATAACAATACCTCCATCATTATTGGCACTTATGGTAACTGCAATCATCTATGGATATTTTAAAGAACTAAGAACATTGCCTGGAATATGCACATTACATCTGGTAATCAATCTTTTCATAAGTCTTCTACTCTTTTTTGTTCTTGGAGTGATTGGTAGACAAAAATTGGGAGATATTGGATGTCGAATTGGAGCTGTCATTAATCATTTCACAATTCTGGCAACTTTCACGTGGTCTGCCACTCTTTCGTTTCTAACCAAGAAAACATTTTCATCAAACTCAATGAATTCTCAAACTGACATGAATAGAAAAACCATTTTAACGATGAATGCATTGGCCTATTGTATTCCACTAGTCTTTATCACTGCGTTTATGGTCAGCAGCGCTTGTGGTGGCAAATGTTTTGGTAATGTTGAATTAGATTACCTAAATGGAAATATTTGTTGGTTGGCTTCTGGAACATCAATTCTAATTGGCATGACTATTCCAGCTGGTCTGCTTCTTTGCTGGACCATTATTTGCTTCATTTGGACTCTGGTTGGATTTTCGAAAACAATTGCAGACACGTCAATGGCAACTGGATCATCTGGCAATAGCAAACTAGTACTCTTGGTCGTAATCAAACTTGGCTTTCTTCTTGGAATAGCTTGGATCTTACCGTCAATCAATATTTTTATTCAATCAAAAGAATTTGAAATTTTGGCTAATCTAATGATTGGAATCCAAGGGCTGGTTATTGGTATTTCATTTGTGTGCAACGGTCGAGTTATTGGTCTTATCAGGAAAAAACGATCACTGGGCACTTCTTCGATGGTTACCAAACAAACAACTTAGGTTGGTATGACGTCATTTTTACTTAAAAGAAATGATAATAAAACTTTTTGGTCTAATTTGAATCAAAAGATAATGAACGTTTATTATGTAAAAACCACTTCAATTATTGCACGTTTTATTCTTCTTTACTCACAAGACATGGATAACTTTTATTAAATAAACACAAATAGTAGCTGACATTCATAAGTATTTTAATGATTTATTATATTCGGTTGTGACATACTCTCCTGCTCCACCGATTTAGATAGGCGGCTTAGTCAAAATTTATATAAAAGAACGAAACTTTGTCACACAAATTAGTTGACTTTAAGGCTTCAAAAATTGTCCATACTTACTCCGTCATTTTCTCCTTTGGAATCCACTTGTTTGGGCCATAGCTATGATGGGAAATCTTGGGAAAAGTAAATTTTTGTTAAAATAATTCAATATAATAGTATCTCATTCTATTGTAGGGGGGAGAAGTTGAATTTTAGGTAATAATTCAATTTTTGGAATTAATGTTTTCATATTTTCCATTAAAGTGAAAGATTATTTTTTTGTCCAAAAAAATGCTTTTATTTATTTGTAACTGTTTCAATAACGAATTGGTGTTGTCAATAATTTAATGACATATTATGGGATATTATATTCTATGTCCCTGTACATATCTATCGACAGTGTTCTGCCGAATTAGTTATTAGGCAGGTTCAATTCTATGGCATCCACTTTCTCCATTCTTCTCGGTTTGCTGCC
>JAUYWI010082665.1:0-13031 GCA_034780595.1 Parotoplana pacifica
TAAAAAAAATAGCTTTTTTTAAATAAGATATATCAAAATTTTAGGGTGGTACGGTTTCTTTTGTTAAGGGGTGTAGTACCGTTTATCTTATATCATATATAAAATAACTATAAATAGCAGGCCTATCCTACATTCAACCAAGCAAGATAGACTTTTGTGTCTGAATTTTGTATCGCTCAAAATCACTCATATGTGGCTGTAGACAATAGCAATCACAGGCGCATGGTGCCACGACACTTTGTCTACATTTTTATATGCAAATGTATTTTTTGTTATTTAATATAATGTCTAACTTTGAAGCGTATAATTTGACGATTTATGTTTTATTACCAAAAGATCATCATTGACACAGATCAAGGGCAAGAAGAGTTGTCTGAAGTTTGGAGGGAGCCCACAAACCAGATCACTGACTGCTAATACTGTGCTATTAATGTTACTGGGGTCAATAGAAAGAACAGAACTAGCCTCAAGTATCCTGATCTTCAATCAGCACGTCGTCCTGTTGCTCATTGTGATAAAATTCCTAGTATTAATAACAATGATTCATCCACAATTCTAGAAAACGTGGTTTTTGATGATTACGTCCTACATCTCTTTCATCAAAATCAGCTAACAGACAGAGAGAGTACCTCAGTTTCTTTTCTGTAGAGGGACTTGGTGTATTTTACGATTATTGCACAGTTTCTGTATAAACTTGGAGCAATACAGTATAACTCTAAAGATTTGAGACTGTTATACCGTAAATTCTGAACAATTAAGCGTGTATAATTCTGTACATTTAAGTTATGATGTAATCTATAATTTTAGTATTAATAAATATCTTGTGTTTCTATTCCAATCTCACCCGTGTAATTATTTGAGCCGAATCGGATATTATATAAAATCAATTTTGCACAAAATCTTGACCTAATCAAAATAAAAATAGTGTCATTTTCGGATTCAGAGATGCTAAAATGCCGTAAATCAGTTGAAAAAACCTAGACAATAATTTGTAATCCAGTGTTATTTGTAGATTGTTTTATAAAAATAAAAATATACATACATATGTACACTAATTTTACTATATTTACTCAATGCTCTAGACAGTGTTTATTTTTAGTTTCAATTTACCTATCAAGAACGGGATCGGTTTTTACAGATTACGATAACAGGGCGTTCATAAAACTAAAACTACCAGGAACCTGTAAATTGCAATAATTGTACCTACTCTATGGTCTAGAGGTCTTGGGAATATTGGATACTAGTGCCGATAAGAAATGATACTAAAATAGTTTTACCTATTGCTATTTCTGAAGCAGAAACAAAACTACAAAGGGTTATAATCATTCATTTGAGTGATTTTAATAGCGTTATGATCGACACAGATAGTATAAATTTTTAAATTTTAAACAAAATTAAAGAAGAATAATTAGAATATTAAATATTAAGTACCTATACATAGTTTATCCAATTTTGCCTATAGATGTTGCTAATACTATATGCATATTGATAGATATGCTGCATACAAAGACATTATATTATAACAAACAATTTCATAATGATGTTGTTTTTTCGAGGGGCAACTTCAATTCATTGTCCAATTCTTTGCTATAGGTATATTTTCTGCAATAATAGGGTCTAATACGGAAACAAGAATACAACTTTTTTTCATTGATAGAAGCTTTTCCTTTTTCCATTATCATCATAAATAAAAGGTAAGCAATATCTAATATACCAAGAAATAAACAAAATGTAAAACATTTACAAGTGATGATAGAATGAATTGGTTAAACTTATTTTATTGATTAGTGCTTTTATTTATTGCTTTTATAGATCAATTTATTGATTTTAATCGAGTTTTTAACAAATTAAAAATATTGAATTTGATTGGTCAATCGAACTTCATAAGGGCCGTAATATAGTTTAGTCTGAGAAGAAATTGATAATCAATTGAAAATCAGTTTTTAAAAATTGATCAATGATTGCTCAATCACTGGATAAGTGGCATATCACTGTCCAAGTTGTCGACACTAATTGACGAAACAGATTCATGCTGGCTCTGATTAACCCTTCAGAAATTCCCAATCAAGCCTACATTGTCATTTTTTATCAATTTATCTATCATTTTTATCCACTCGAAGGAATGTCAAAAAACTTTTTTAATGATCTATCTAAAATAGATTTAATTATTTTTTAAGGTAATATCTCCAACACTGGATAAAGACTTTTATTTCTTCTTTCGAAGTGCAAATAAACACCTTTTAATTAGTTATTTATGATAAAATTAAATACGACTCCTTATTCATTGATTGATGTCATCCTTCCTAATAGTCTTTTTTAGAAATGGGTGAAATTGTTTTTAACTAACCAATGCAAACTAAGAGGACTTTACAATAAAATAGAACACACAAATAGTATAATTACATCCTTTTCTATATAAAATATGTCGGTGCACATAAGCAGAAATAGAGTAGTGAAAATACATGTTTATCTGAGTTTTGTATCTGGCCTAATGAGGAAGAACATTTATCTAAATATTTGTAACTGCAGCTGGGGCGCCCTGGGAGGGTTCAAATCACTTAGCTAGACACTTTTAGACGAGATTTAACTTTGTTCTCTAAACACTCATACAATATACAGAAACAAACAACATTATTTAGTTTTTAGAATGTCTGTAGGATATTGATAAGGCATCGATTGACCAGGTCGAGAACGAAGCGCGTCAATGACAAGACGTGTACAAGCTGTACTTGATAAACGTGGTGGACATACACGATCATGTTTTAATACCACAATTATGTGCACTTTTTATCAGAAAAAAATATTTGTATTTATTTGTTAACTTTTATGATAAACAAATTGATTTTATTTGGATGCACCTAATTATGTAAAATAAAATAAAGGTTGTCAATTTTGTTATTTAGGTACATTGTATGATTATATGGTCTTTAATAATGAAAATAATTGAGAAACAATATTGGGTCCCGCAAAGTAAAGTTCAGCATAAAAACTGATAAATTGAATAGCTGCCGATACATATTCCTTGTTATTGGTCCACCATACAACAAAATATGTGGGCCCTTCTTGTTATATTGAGAACCTAAAGCGTGGGCTAATATTCTTTAAAAATAGTTAATGTCTGATTTTCAAAATACAACTTTTAGTTATTAAAATAAAATGTTTTAACTGTTCATCTAAAAATTTTGAAAACAATAATATATTTATTGACTTCCCTCAGTTAATTTCGAAATGGTACTACATTTTTGTAGTTAGCGCTAAAAAGTCATAAAATACAAAAGTCGAGCATAATATTGTCGCAATATAAAAAGTTGTATATAAAATATCGTATATATTTAGTCGTAAATTAGTGATAAACAAAATATAAGACTTCATTTATAACTATGAGAACTTTTATGTCACTTTTTCTATGCGACTAAATCCTATTACTGCTTTTCATCATTGTATAAATAAATTTATCTGAATAAGTAAATCTGCACCATATGATTATATAGCGCAGATTTATTTATTCTTTAGATAACTCATTTATAAAAAATCTTCAATTATAGTACTAATTTTAACAATATAATAAACTCGGACAGTTTTGCCAGAAATAGTGGTCACCAGCAAAAAATCAGAATTTTTAGTGTGATACAAAAAATAGACAGCAAATATGTTAGAAATGTATAGGATGCCAGCAGAAATTAGTGACTAATAGATACAATTATGTAGAAACTAGCTAATAAGCATAGAGTATACGTACTCTATGCTAATAAGATAGAATCTGTGTTAGAAGGCCGGCGCAGTTTTTACTAAATACCTTCTTCTTGTTATTCAAGTGGCGGGAGCTCGCTAGCTGACTCCATAGTCATCAGTCAATCGACCAATTTTAAATTCTTCTGCTCGACGTTGGGCCCAACGATTTGCAGACGATGTGTGTGGTCCATCTGATGCAGTGAAGAACGAGGTATTCGATGTCTTCATCTGTCTCTATGGTAGTGCGGGCAGATGGAGCTATCAGCAATTCCTATGCGATGGCGAAAACTCTGGATAAGGGAAGTGTGGCCAGTACGAATTGTGCTAAAGTTCGGCATTCATTGCTCTTGAGTTTCTCGTACTCTTTGGTGGTTTACCGCCTGTAATTTTAAATTGTTGGTCATGTCGGATGTTTTCTAGCCAGATGCATCTACAGAGACGGTTGATTCTAGTCTTTGCTGTCTGGTAGGTGATGGGAATGTCGATTTGAAGCAGTTGTATGTTGCATCTTTAGCCAAATGTCCTGGTATCCAGACTATTGTGATTGTGGCTAAATCTGATAGATCACAGAGGTTCTTCCTTAGGATGTAAATTGCCTGCCTGACTTATATTTGAACTAAGCTTTCCGGCAACTGATTTGCTGTCTGTGAAAAACATTGATCTTGCCTTGGAGTTTTACTTTTTGGACATTGTTGAGGATATGTTTGGTGGCTAGGTTAAGCGCAACAGTCACTGCATCGAAAAAGGAACCAAAGGCACTAACTGCTGCTTGCAGATTTGTAATTGTGTTAGCATCCCAGTGAATGATGAACCCTGCTCCTGAAGCGGTGTTCTTTGCCATGACACTGCCGTCCAACCAGGCCCAGATGTCAGTGTCTGACCATTTCTCCAGTACACGACGAGGGGCTGCTTCCCAGAGATGCGGTGGGCGGCTCTAGGAATTTCATTAGCTTCTATGTCGACTTTCAGGGAGGTTTTCTTTCCATGTAATAATGGGGGGAGGAATTGCCAAAAGTTCCTTAAGGAAGTTTTCCAGGTCCGTCTCTTCAGCTATTTTTGTTGAAGTCTCTTTCTAGGAGTGGATAGATTTAAGTCGTTTCTTAGTGTTTTGTGCTGTTTCATAGTTCTTTAAGTAGTGTGTTATCCTGTTGTAGTCGTATGTTTTTTTAGCCAAAATTGGATTACATAGATTTTTAAAATGTGCCTCCATGCGTTTCAAGAACTCTATGTATCTCTCGGCGTTTACAGATTCATTAGTATCCAATATTTCAAAGTAGTGTTCCCCTCTTTGAGTAACAGTGATTATTGTCATAGAGAATAGTTCATGTCCATAGTTTTTCGATAATTCTTTTAGGACAGTCTATATCTAAATATAATGAGCTATCAGACTCGAATAACTAAACAACCGATAGGCATATTAGGAATCCATTTTGTAAATGTCCTAAACTTATTTGTAAAAGTGGAGTAAGTCAGAACTTTTCTAATGTAACCTTTTTTTAAATATAAATTAAAATTAGTCATTTCTAAGTAGGCGTCTAACATACCTATTTTTGTCAAATATTTCTCAAATATATAGAATAAAATCTTTAATGCAGCAAACATTCAAATAAAATGAAAAATAAAAAATAATATCTGCCAAGCCTTCGACAGTACTAACATCATAGTAATGAATGTAATCCAACCAAAAGATGTGTAAAATTATAAATATGGCTTCAACATAAAAACAACATCCCTTCAAGATTAAATCAAAACTATATAATCATGTGTATCTTGTTCTACACCCAAGCTGAAGCATGATAAGATGACCAGTCAAGCACGGTGATTGACAGTACCATCTAGTATATCTAAAATCCAAAAATCCATAAAACAATCCGGTCAGAAATGAAAAATGTAAAATAGTTAAAATGCAGAACAATAACAAGAAATATTTTTCTCAAATAAAACTTTTACCTAAAAATGTTCTTATATTTTGTTCCTACGACAGAGAAAACAAGACAAAATTATGATATTTTATTGTTCCTGCGACATAGAGAATACAAAACAATGATTTTTTTATTTTAATGTTTATGAATTTAAGATATTTCAATTGATTAATGCTGTTTGTTTATTATTGATCATATGTGATACTAGCGAGTAGGTATACTACAAAATACCTGATATTAGCATTCATCTGTGTATCATGAATGCAATAAAGGTATTGCGTCGGTAAGAAATTTGAAGACCAAATTATAACAGATTTGACACAAAAGTGGCAGCGAAAACGTTTTGAGTTTGGAACAATCAACGATTTACTACGATCAAGACGACCGAATGAACGGGCAGATGAACATGAGAATGTTGAGCGATCACTTAAAGAAAATTCTATGGAGTCGATAAGGAGTAGATCATTCGATTTGACGATCGCACCAAAGACTTTGCACTGGATAGTCAAAGAAGATCTTGGATATTCTAGCTAGATGCCAACGAAAGTTCAATTCCTTATTGGGGAAGATCTCTAAAATTGTGTTTAGTGCTGTCGGCAGATATTGAACAAATATGATAACATTAGATTAAACAGATTATTCTTCTCCGATGAGTGTGTCGAGTATGCCGAAGCTGTCATTTTGCTCCAAAGAAAATCACTATTTTTGGGAAGAAGTGAGCCAAATTCACCTCAGATTATGACTTGGGCAGCTATGTCTGGCATCTTATTGGAACCTTTTTCCTAACTGGAGGAGTCACCGCTTAAAAGTATATCAGTATGCTTCGCACCGAATTTATCCCAGCATTAGAGGCTAAAGCTATACTTCTATCTTCACATTTACAGCAGGATAGGGCGCCTGCTCATACGGCAATGGCCACAAGAAACTGCGTAGCCCCGTCCTAACGTCGTGCGATAATGCACTTTGGGGAATTATTAAACTAAGGACAATTGCACCAGCTCGCAATGTGAAAGATTTAAAAGCAGCAATTACGGAGGAATTTAATCACTTTCATGAATATCTCGATTCAATAAACAAACGTACATTCAGAAGGATACTCCTCTCTATTGAAAATTTAAAAAATGGGCTCCAAGTATACCCATACGATTAAAAAGTCCATTTTTATGTATTTACGCGGACGTTTAATTAGTATTGTTACTATATTAATATTTTATAACAATGTATTTTATAATTTAATAGAAAATACATCATTTTGTATTGTTTTCTCTATGTCGTAGGAACTTATGACACAACCTGTAGTTTTTTTATTAAAAATGACAATAAGTATAATATGAAGAAACAAATATTGAAATAATACATGATACAATTACACAGGACAAATTTATTTTAAAATGACAACCATTCTTTCAAATTATACTTGTACAAAGTTACATATTTATTTACATGTTGGTACAAATTGAAATAATTGACATAGTTTCAAGAGACCAGAAAATTATTCAGTTACTCATTGCTTATATAGGTATACATATTGGTACTTTGACTTTACACAATAAATAAATATGGAACACGTATTAATGCCCCATCACAATAGGAAAGTTTACAATATGTTTACATGTAGATATAAAAAATATTTTTTCTGACAAATACACGTTGAAACCATTGATCGAATATGAAAACATATGAGCACCTCCGTGAAAGAACCAGACAACAGATGATGCTGGGTTTTGCGCAATTACATAGTTTGTTCCCACTGAGAACAAAAGCCTCATCGAATGATACAACGTCCATCTCTATACCTATAATACATATTCACAAAGATATGCAACTAAAAAGATGGAAACAATATAAATCTATATGAAACAATTTAAAAAAACATGTTTTCTGAACAATTCACTTTTGTAGTTATCTGGTTCTTACATGGAGGCTCTCGTATTTAAAACTACAAAAAGTGAACAATAAAATAAACTTTTTATTAATGTTTAGATACAGTTGTAAGAAAAAGAATTACGATATCAATTACACAGCTTATTGAAATAAGAAGGTACTCATTTACAATTTTGGTGGATCCTATAACTTCATATCTATGTAGGTATTATACAAGATCGATTGTTTCAGCATTTCATTTAGCATATTATGAAATATCAATAAATATACCTATAATTTGAGTACTATGTCGAAATTTGGCTTTGGAAAAGAAACCGTAGAAGATATTCACTCTTTGTTTAGCAAAAAGGGAAAACTGTTGAAATAAATAGTATAGCACAGTTCTGTTTGGAGTCAATGTTGCAACAATTTTTTGGATCCGATTTCCCTCGTCCCTGGGGGTTCTCCCCTCTAAGGTATATTACAGATGGCTCGAAAACGACTTAACCGATTTTCACGAAAGTTGAAATGAGTGTACCGAATTCTCTTACAGAATGTTTGGTATAAAAATATTTTAGGTAAGTCTGACCCCTGTAAAGGTCACGTGACGGCCCTCTGAAAAATGAGGTTGGTTCAAAATAGCTAAAATATAATTTTTCAAAACATTCAATCCTGAAGCCAAATATTAATAAAATTGAATAATATATATATAAAGTTTCAACGATGTCATTATGTCTTTGATTTATACCAGTTGGACTTAAGCATTTTAATTTAGCAATACAAAGATCTTCATGAAACAATCTGTCATCTAACGTCCAACTGGTATAAATCAAAGACATAATGACATCGTTGAAAATTTTTATAATATCATTTAACTTTCGTGCAAAAATTATATAAATATTACTGCTATTCTTTTCTCTTTTATTATGTTTTGGGCGTCGAACATCGGAAAAATATCAGTTGAATTTGAGCAAGTATATTTTTGTTGTGTGGAGTGTACCAAATTTCAATTCAATCAACTTACAGATTAACTATTATTTGAATCTGGATGAAGTTTGAAAGATTGGCCTCAAATTTATAAAACACCTATGTCTTTAATTCCTTTTATTACGCTGCAAATGAACGATTCAACTTTTACAAAAATGTGTAATTACATATATAAGAAGTATAGTATAAGAAGAAGTATAAGAAGAAGGCCGCTTATAATCCTGAATTTTATAAGAACTTGGTCGATCTAAGAATTCTTTGTAGGATCTGAAAAATAATTACATGATAATTAAACTTAAAGTAAAAATAGGTAAAAAAGAACTTTATAACTATGTAAATGAAATAGAAGTAGATAGATGATTTAGACGATTCACACACTAAACTAAAAGGTAATTTGATTTTTAAATCCCGTAATTATTATTGCGTTAAAACTATACACATTAATGAAAAATAAACGGTACAATTTTTTAATAAATCACAAAAATGTTTTATTGGTCTAGAAATGGTCAACACTAGGTTCAAAAAGCTAAGTACAACTCGCGTCAATCTTTTTATTCAAAGGTCAAATAGAAACGATCAACTAGCGTTAAGAAAGTACAAGTAGAGTTAAAAAGTGACCAACTATCGTCGAATATTTTGAGCCCAAAAGTTGACGCTAGTTGTAACATTTTATTGTTCGTTTTGTGCATCTTAGATTAGGTGCTATAATTGACGTAAATTTTTCAATCCTACATTTTCAAAACTAGGTACATTGAAAATTCTAATGGTGATTAAATATCAGAGTGTTTTGTATGTAGTTGGATTGTAGGTTGTATGTATATACTTCAAATTAAATTGTCATATATTTGATTGTAGTGTGTGCAGAAATCTTTTAAAGGGCAATATTTACGAAATCCTGATATAGATATTAAAAACATTTATTTAGTATTGTAAAACACTACACGTTTCAGAAAATCATAAATATTCTAACATTTATTGGCACTTTAACACAACAAGAAAAACATGCAATTTATGAATATTTATTAGTACAATTTTTTTTTAAATTCTATAAACTATTATAATTGCTATTATTTAGTTATTTAGTAGGTAGAAATGTCCTTAAATAAATCACTGTTATATATTTTAGTCATAACATTAAATATTTTTTTGGCTTCCAAAAACAATATCTAAAATTTACATGATAAATGCTTGTGATTTTCGATATTTTTTTAATTTATTTAAATTATGGAAGTGCTTCATTTCCTTTGGATCCATACTCGTAGTCGTACAATTGATATGTAATTCATTTAATAGTAAATATTCTTAGTTAGCACAAGTACGGCGAATGGTGTCACACTTTACATATTAAAAACACCACCACTTTGGGATGAATTGACATAGGGTTCTCATATAAAATGAGTTTTAGTGTTTTTAAGTGTACTTTAAATGTACATATATATATATATATTACATTTCCAGAAAACGGTTTAATGAGAAAAAGATTATAGTGAGTTCTACCTAGAACGGTGGCCATCAGGTGTCATTAAGACACCCCTATCATTTCACTCAATCTCTTATAGAATCTTGTATCTATAGTGCTTGACGGGGTATATTGGAGTCTGGACCATTTTCCATAGCTACAACCTGTTTACAAGAATTTTCTAAAGTCATAGAGACCTATAAGTGCATAAAAATGGAATGTAAATGCTGTGTATCAACATAGACATAGACATACTTATACAACTCATAAATGTTCAACTATCCGGAATCACAACATGAATGTGACCTAAAGATTTATTAAAAAAATAATCGATTGCTATCATCACTTCTATAATACCTCATTTCTGGTGAAAATGGCAAAATACATACAGCAGAAGAAGTAGCCAATCATAAAATAGAATCAGGTAGTGATATGAGTGAAAAAGAATCTGGACAGGAAAGAACTAAGATTCAAGAGAAAATGAAGATTTCTTGCAGTTACGTGACCGTGTAACCCTCAACATAAACTCTGGACAAATGGAATTTGGTCTTGGTTGGCTTTGGTCGGGGAAAGCACAAAGTAAATGGTAAAGGGAAACCTGATGGTTATGGTGATGGAATGACTGCAAGGAAGGACAACACACGCAAAACATCAATTTCGGGGTTTGGGCGTGGATGCATCCGTCAACGTGCAGCTGGTGAAATTATTTCATTAACTCTTCACGTACTGCGGCCGTCAAATTGTTTCAACTATTTTTCGTGAAACACCAGGTGTTAAGCCATCTCTTATAGGCAGAATTTCGGAATCACCTCATGGGAGTTGGTAAACAATGATAACGAAAGTATGCTTAAGGGATCGTACTATAAAAATGCACATGGGGTAGAGAAAGATTGGGAGTTATCAATGGAAAAAGTTGAGGCATATTTAAGTGTTGTGTATGCGCGTGGTCTATACGGCATGACACATCCGGTTGGTTTTTTTATGGAATAAAGAAAATGGCCCTGCTATATTCGGTGCAATACTAACAAGAGGCGATTAAAATCTATTTCCAAATATTTGAGATTTGATAAAAAGGCCATGCCTCAATGCCGCAAAATCGATGATAAATTTGCACCCATAAGATACATCTTTGAAATGTTCGCTTCTAATATCTCCACAACATACATCCCTGATTGGAGTCTTACAATAGATGGACAATTGTTGTCTTCAAAAAATAAAAGTGCCTTTATTGTTTTTATGGCCAAAAAGCCAGAAAAATTCGGCATGACATGACGAATGCTAAACATATGAAATTGTACGAAAGAATTGTTTTTATAATGACGATTTGGACATACTTTTCAAAGAACTTTTGTTTATTGTCTACCATGCACAACACACCAACAAATATCAGACAGTGAAAAAAAGAAGCTAGATGTTGTCCTTTTTTATAATAAAAATAAAGTGAGTGTAGACTGCGTAGACCGAATGCTCCGTTTCCACTCTACTCATAGTGCAACTCGACGCTGGCCTGTTGCTGTTTTCTGAAATATTTTAGATATTGCACTTTTAAATTCATGGATACTGTACAAGAAAACAACAAACAAACTTCTTCGCAAAGGGATTTTCTACTAAATTAATAGACCAACTATGGATGCCATATGTAAATATGCGAAAACTTCGAAAAATTTTAATAATGTATATCTGGTACAAGGTCAAAATGCAGAAGTAAAGGCTGCGGTGATGTTAGTACTGCACGTTGCCAGCATAGTAAACAAATTAAGTGTGGTAAATGTTCACATAAACTGACTGTATGTAAAGACTTTTCTGTACAACAATTATAATTTTAGCCCATTATACCCCAGACTCATTAGTATCACAATTATGTATAGTTTTACATTATTTGTTTAAAATAGTTTATCAACTTTACAATTTTCATTTCTGACTGGACTGTTTCATGGATTTTGATTTTTGGATTTTGGATAGTACTTTCAATCGCCGAGCTTGACTGACCATCTTATCATGCTTCAGCTTGTGTGTAGAACAAGATGCAATGATTATGTAGTTTTGATTTGATCTTGAAAAAAAGCTGTTTTTATGTTGAGGGCCATATATTTTTGCAGATATTTTATTTGGATTATATTCATTTCCATGATGTTTGTACTGTTGAAGGTTAGAAAGATTGTAATTTTGTATGTTTGCTGCAGTAAAAATTTCGTTCTACATATGTATGTCTTTTGTAAAATACATTTTATTTATGCAATTAAAGTAGATGTCTGTACCTTGTTGGCCAGACTTCTCGCTAGACAGATTTGTGTTTTACAACTTTGTGTTTTATGACTTAGGTAAATTAAATAATTGTCACACAGATAAAGTTACATAGTTTATAGAACATACTCAATAATTTAGCAGCTATTATTTTCAACAATTCCTGAAGCGGCTTGGGCTGATACGATACAAATATTATTTGACTTAGATCTACTTTGTAATTCAAAAAGAGCGGTAGCTTCATAATGAGCACGCCGTCTATGTTCAGACCACGCTTTATGAACCTCGTTATTGCAGAAACAGAATGGTAACGTTATCAACAATCCCTGAAATGATACAAAAATGATACAAAGAGATTAATTTACTTTTTAATAATAATTTCTCTACTATTTACAAATTTTATAACCCACCCAGTTACCAAGAAGATTCAATCTTCAAAAAAATGAAATATGAGTAGATGCCGCATTGAACTCTTCGTAGATAATCCTATTTGTACTATTATTATTAGCCAAAAATGGCAAAAATGTGTTAGCTCACACCATAAAATAATTGAATTGTGCATAAAAGTGTGTTATCTCACACTATAAAATATTGAAATATGCATAAAAGTGTGTTAGCTCAAATCATAAAATAATTGAAATACACTCAAAACTGTGTTAGCTCTTTAATTAATAAAACTTTCCTTGAGATACCTACTTTTTTAGATATAAAAATTGTTCCATACTATGATCCAAGTAACTTTTAAATATTGTATTCATTTAATGGAATTTTATATTTAGTCTTGAAGGATTTCTACCCTGTAAAATAAATGTGAAATGGTAGTG
>JAUYWI010082676.1:0-13030 GCA_034780595.1 Parotoplana pacifica
GAAGTCTTGGTAAGGATTTTTGTTGATTGAATGAAACAACAACTGTTGATCCTGGTACTTTCTGGCCTTTATTTTCTGTCCATGAGTATATAAAGGATTTAAATCAGATTCCTGCAATGCTTTTTCATTGGATTTCTTGACTTTTAGGGAGGATAAATCTGTTCAATTTATTGACACCCTATTGTCAGAATTGCAAGTTTGAAGTATTCTATAGTCTTTTGCAATGTCTTTTCAGTTAACTACATCTTTTGTACACATTTCCCTCACTTTATATGGCTTTTTCTGTGCTACAGTGGCTAGCAAAGGTACAATTTGTGAATATTGTGTCAATATTGCTTTGACGTACATAAATCACCTGCTGTATGTAACTCAAACACACATTTCAATGAATTCTCTTTTTCCCTGCCTGCCAATTCTTTCATTGTTGCTTGGAGGTCATTTTGCATTGAAGGTTTATTGGTGCAGGACCTTTGAGATTGATGCATATATGCTGTATTAATCCTTTTTTGGATGATGAAATTTCAATTTCTGTTCATTAAACACTTTTTTGGTAGAGGGACAGTGAAACATGATTTTCTTTATTTTCTTCCATGACCATTCTATGCATATAGTAGCAATATTCAAATTGGGATACAAAGAATGGAAGGAGGTTGATGAGCCCACATAATGTGATTCCACCTTTGGATATCACTCAATGTGCTAAAGGATCAGTACTCTTTTTCTAAGGTCAGTCTCAATTTGATTTTGTTGTCTAACCTCCATATTTTTAAAACTTCCATAATCTTTATCAGTAATTTGAGTAAATATTCATCCTTTTGTGAAAATTTTAGTTCAAATAATTATCTTATTCATCCTTTTAACATTTTCTATAATAATCCATTTTTGAGGATTTATAGTATTTGCAGATTTGTATGGTGTCAGGATACATTTTATTGCCACAACCCATTTTTGACAAAATTGCATATTCATCCATTTGTGTTATTGACTATGATATAATACCTATATTATTATTAAATATACTTAATTTCTTTTATTTCAGTATAGATACTGTCAAACCATACCTATTTTCATCCACTCATCTCTTACTTAGATAATTTTTAGTTAAAGTGTTTATTGTAAACAAAGGCAGTCCTCTGAGATGCAAAGCCTTTGGTCAACCAACCAAATTGTAAATTATTAAACAATAAAACTTCATTATTGAAATAGGTAGTTCAATAAGGATTTTTGGATAAGATCACGAACTGTGTGCCATCGAATTGTTTGATGATATGTTTCAGAAAATTGACGCCTAACAAGCAATATAAAAACAATCCATAGAATCAGAAATATAAATTAAAAAATTCGACGGTCATAAATGGGCCCCCCTGTATATCTCAGGAACTATAAATTTGAGCCATATCGAAATTTAGATACCTTCTGTAATATAAATATCACGAATGAGGATTTGGATTTTAAAACCATTGATTTTTGAGCCGAGATCTTGCTAAGCAATAAATATCCATTTTTTTGAAACTCCATTTCCTCAAAATTTTCTTCTTCTTTCTGTGTCTTTTACAAGGATCTTTTCCTTTGATAATTTATTTGTGTTACGTTAAGTAAGCATAATTTTATTAAAGATAACAAAGTTAAAATTCAAATATAATCATGAACATAATAGAAATCATAAACATCATTTTATATAAATTATAGTCAAAGATAATATTAATTTATGGATAATGCCACACTTACTTCTGCACCATATGAACCTGGTCCTGTTTGTCCAGATCTTCCCACAACACATCTGGTCAAATGACCTAAAATGGCCTTTACACGTCTTAGTTTTCCGAAATTCATCCACTCAATCAACTGGCGAGGATGATATTGCGGCAAAACAGGGTTGCAAATCTAAATAGAAAATCAAGATCCATGTACTTCTATCATTCTATGATAAAAAAATACAAAAGTGATTTGAGAATAAAAGGATTTTATTATAGCAAATATTCAAACTTGTACCTGAACAGCTTCAAAAAGTCCAATATATTTGATAAAGTCAAGAGTAAGTCCTTCCAAAGAATTTTGATGTCTGACTGCAGGAGTGTTCGCCGATATCTTTGGTCCCGGCTGATTTATCGGTGGACCCCCCAAGGGTGCTAATTTGTTCATGGAAGCAGAATAACTGAGCCGATAAGCTGAATAGGTCTTGGTCAACCTAGCCATGCTCATACTGGCCGAAGGAAGTGCTAAACGTTGGTCCATTAAATTCCTATGGTCATCATCAGGACCAAGACTTGCTGGAGAATAAAACAGTAAATGTTCATCATAGCAGGTTTAAATAGAAATTTTCTGAATCTCTAAAATCATAGTGTGGAAAATTCCTTTAGGTGACTGAATTTATGTTTGTCATTTTTCTTATAAATTGCATGAAATTGTACGAATTTGACTAAATTTGACAAAAAAATGGATGAATTTGAAAGAAAATTTGTCTAAAAAAACGGAAAATTCGGACTTTTAGAATCTTTGTCTGATTATTATAATAATATACTAAAACTGAAATTTATTATAATATGAAGTAAATTGCCTGATTTGTATAAAACTTTCACTCTGGGTCAGAATACGAAATTAATTTTAATACAGTGCTTCGAGTTCCATTATACATAAATTAATTGTTATTTGCATAAATACCTACCAAATCAATTAAATTTATGCTACTTATTCCAAATACCATAATGTTAACTGATTTCAAAAATATAACACACATTTATTTGACTATCTTGAGTGACTATGCTCCATACATAGATTGGATTTGAATAAAAACTTTTATAAGTGCCCAGCAGAATAATTATGTTATTGCACACAAAGTTTCACACGAACTTTCGGTCTCAAAATTTCTTTGACAATAAACGCATAGAAATTTATAGTACTTAACTTCGTTATTATACTCTCAAAATGTCAATCCGACTACAACAAATCAATGCTTCTCTTTACTTTTGCTATCAACACGAGGCATAGCAGTTCCATCTGTCTTGGCAGACTGCGTCACTGTTGAAGAGGACTCCAGTGCTCTTGTCCCGCGCCACTGACTATAGACATGAAGTTCATTGTCCAGACCAGCCACCAGGAGTCCTTCCCGTACCCAACTTGTGTGCATTGGAAAAGCAGGCAGATCGTCAGCAGTTTCTAACTCAATTAGACTCAGCTTCATCCATCGAATTTCCTAAATGCAATCGGAGTATTAAGAAGATAAAACTAAATTAGCTAAAGAGAAAAGAACGAACGCCAACAATGTGTTGAATTATAACAGTTCATGTAAGTCCTACAGAGTATACGCTACTAGTGGGTGGTGATTTCATCAACGATTATCTTCTGGAGTATTACAAGTTCCTCACCGTGCCAGCACTAAGTTACAAGAACAGATTTAACAACAAATCGAAATTTTTTAGTTAATTTAAAGTATCCAAATGATAAGTAATGCACCAACAGATTTTTTTACAATCTTTTAGATCTTCCTCTATTAATTGTATTGATTGTAGATATGGTTGTACTATCCCATAAAAAGTTGTACAAACCAATCGTAAATAAATAATATAAACCAAATATAGTCTGTTTATCAATGTAAAACAAATAAATTGATGAACAAACAACAGTAAAAGTATTTTTAACTGACCTCCATTGATGATGTCATTAATGTCTGTCTAGTTCGGGTAGTAGCCATCACGATATCCCGACACACAGCTGCATAGATCAGTATTTGTGTACCCACAGCAACCGAGAGTAAATGAGATCCGTCTTCTGTACTGACCCAATTTAGTTTGATCAAATGTTTAGGTTTGAGAAGAAGACGTTGTAGGGCGGTCATTCCACTTGATTTTGCAGTGGTTGGACCAGAGTGAAGATGCGTAGTTAAAGTAGAATTAGACATATCTTGTACCTGAGGCAAAACATACAGATACTCGTAGAGTTTAAAACCTCTCGTACCAGTATAAGAAAACTAACAATATACATGTTTTGTAAGAGAGGATTTTGATGATTTGAAAAAAATAAATTTGAATTGAAACATGATGTGTTATTTTCTTAAGCAGTTTAGTCTAATTTCAAATAATACTAAATAATTGCTTATGAATTTTATGAATATGTTATGTAATGCATATACATAAAACACAATATCATATAGAGTACAATTAATATTATTACGCTATGCATAATACAATCAACACAACTGTTTAAATAAAAAATGTGAAGAAAGCCATCAGAGTTAAAAATACTTTCCAAGTAAGAAAAAGCTCAGATCAGTTCTTATTCTTCAAATCTCCTCAAACGTATGAATCTGTGATATCGATGTGAACCAACGACTAAATATTGAAGCCAATGACAATTGGTTGTTAGCCTTGCATAGGTAGGATAGCAAAAATGGGCGAAATAGTTTAGGTGACTATTTCTTATTCTGTCTCTTTTTTTCAACCTCTCCATCATAGTCTAAACAGTAACCAATTTTTAAATGTTTTTTGGACAACTAGACTAGTTTTGGGTAAAGAGTAAAAATAACATCCTCAAATTTTTTAAAAGGACGCCAATATTGCATAGTAACAAATTGTTTTTTGCAGATTTACTTCACACAACTATGCCTTTATGGGAATCCAACTAAATTTTATACAAAAACTGATTTTGGTACCATTGGATGTTCTTTGGCTTGCTTGCTGCTACCTGCACTCTTCTCACATGTTTCTTTTAGGATCCTCGGCTGTTCTTCTTACCGCTTTTTCAAACATTATAAAACACTGAGTTTCACTTTCACCGCAATCGCAGTCACTTCTACTTCCAGATAATACTCGTGTTGATTTGATCAGACCTATTACAATCTTAGACAGGGACATCTGAATTAAAGGGACCGAAAACTGGATTTGCGGGAAAAGATAAATTTGGTTTTGCGATATCTCCAGAAATTCTTGATCAATTTAGACATATATTATATCTGAATTCAAAATAAATGTTACAAACAGTTCAGGCAACAAGTTTATGCTATAATATTTTAAAATATGTTTCAATAAAATAGCGATTTATACATAAAAGCTAATTTGAACCACACTTTTGTTTGACACACAATTGAAATAAGTAAACTCTTTACTGACGAAAAGTTTAAATGTGAATAATATCTTGGAATCCATATCAATGGATAAACATAATTTAAAACCTGGGATACACGCAGTTTTGGTAAAAACAGCTACATGTTGGAGTACTTTGGCTGAAGATGCTGGACTTCACTGAAAATTGGGTGACGTATTCATCCAAATGTCTGCTATTAATGGACAATAAATCTCACAGCTCACTAACTAAATTGCCCAATAGCAAGCTCTTCAAATAATTTGACAAAACAAGTCAACATTTATATACACATTTTATGAAGTTATTTGCTAAATTTTAAATCAAAATTGTTCACAATCATTGTTCAGGCTGCTATTGAAACATAACATCTACATTTTTACTTTTAATTTGAAGTATTTCTTATTTATTTTAGTAAAAAGGACTGATTTAAGGAGTATATGTAATTTGCATGGCCGGGGTGGCCATAAGTAACCGATGAAATCACATATTTAAAAATTAATTGTTTTGCTATGCTAATAATTATTTACCTTTACACCATGTCGCATTCCGATTGGTTTAAAAGTTTTAGTTATTAAAGTTCATTTGTTTAGCAGCATTATAGTTGATTATGCCTCCAAGATTAACTCTAGAAGAGAGAATATTCCTTGATAAGGAAACATACACGTCAAATTGCGCGTCCGCATGTAGAGAGTTTGAAAAGAGGTTTGGAAGAAGTGTTCGCTGAAACACCGTAAATGATTTGATTAAAGAGTTCGAAGAAACTGGTAATGTGAGTGACCGTCCACAAGAAGGAGCCCCCTTCACATGGGTGAATCAGCAAAATTCCATGGCAGTGGCCCAAACGTTTATTGAAAATCCTAGAGAGTCAGCAGTGCAAGTGTCTAAAGAATTAAACATACCTCGCACCAATTTAAAGTTCCGAATTTTGCGACTACGTCTACTGCATGCAATGAACGAAGACGACCTGGATCGTCGATTACAGTTCTGTCATCAATTCAATGATACACTTCTGCCTCATGTCGATCGAACTTTATGGAGTGATGAAGCCAACTTTTCACTTTTAAATGGCACTGTTAACAGACAGTGATCAAGCTATCAGCTCATACTGTAGTAATCTTAGGGTCACATGAAAAAGGAAAAGAAAGCAAGATGCGATAACTGGGATAAGAAGAAAAGATATTACATATTAGAACTTATAAGTGAAAATACCTACCAACAATATTTGCAGCCAATTCATTTCAATTAGCATTATTACATTTGCAATTGCATAACATGTAGAAGGGCCGTAGTCTTGGCTATCGAAATGGATACCGTCCTATGTACATTAGCTACACACTTGGATATAAAAGGCTGACTCAGGCAGCCCCGATTGTCAAATAGCATAAAATCTTGTTAGGGCCCATAGTAATTGGTGCTCTACTGACACAACATTATTATACCTACCTCTGAGTAGGCCATTCAAGGTTGTTTTTTGTAACATACATCAATCTACATTGTAGGTGTTTTCCTAAACGTTGTACTATTACAACTTCAAAATAGATTGGTTACGTCTCGAAGTATTTTTGATTAATAAAATTCTGATGAGTATTAATAAATATAATGAAAATGAAAAGGTAGACAATCCACTACTAGTAGCTAATTATTCATAGAATTTTATTAAAAATTTGGCGGTGACTAATTAGAATCGCTTCTGTAATCACAAACTGAATCTAATTTACCATAGATATGACCTACTTACGTTGACTAAATTAGTATCGCTTTTGTATTGTTGATTAACTAAAATAAGCAGCGTTGTCTATTTTTTTGCAATATCTCTGTAGATTACTACCTTAGATCGTCTCTGTACTACGGCCCAATATGTCTAAATTGATCAAGAATTTCTCGAGATCCAAAATTTCCCTCACAAATCCAGAGTTTTCGATCCCTTTATTTTAGATATCCCTGCTCTGAGAACTTCTTTTTATCTTATCCATATTAATCTTCGAGACCCAAGGCATCCACCCCAAAATGACATACTAAATACAACTCTCCAGTCACCTTGTATATCTTCCTCAGCCCCAGTCTCAGTATCAAGATCCTCTTCTTCGCCTTCATGGTAACTTTCTCAACCTGCTTCTAGAAGATGAGTCCTTGGTCAGTGATACCTCCCAAGAATAGCAAGTCCGTGAGTCTAATTTTTCTCTCCCAAATTCGAGGTTGACATGCTCGATCTATAGATACTAGAGTTTTTAATCTATGGTTGAAAGCACAATGTTTTTATTGGTCTATGGTTGCAAAAGACAACAAAGAAACTCCTAATCTTCCCCATTGTCTGCTATGGTAGCGAATCGTGGACAATGGCAAAAGCGGATAATAAAAGAATTGATGCCTTCGAACTTTGGGCATGGTACAAAATACTCAGAGTAGCTTGGATTGAGAAAAGAACTAACACAGTAAAAATTATACTTCAACAGATGCACTGAACACAGTCACAAATATCGATATCCATAAAAATATAGCAAATGCCTATGCATATGGACCAGCTATGCTTTGGGTGTCATTTCACTTTGTTGGATTATATATTTTTTGCAATCAAACCCGGCGTCCAGGACGGTCTTTGTCGCTCAAGGAGGTCGTGCTACAGCGAAATTCCCGGAACCATCGGCACACCATGGTCTTCGCAGGTGCATCATCTCCAAGGGCAGTGGAGAGCCTCTGTAAACTTTCTTGTGGACTTAAACTTACTTTGAAGTCATAAAAAATCATAGCACGCAGATGTTCATTTTCCAAATTCATATTTAAGTCACAGAACGTTGCCAAGATGTTCTGTATTTACATTTGGGCTCTCTAGTATATGTATTTTTAAAATATTTAGATTGTCTGACTAATAGTCGTGCGATGTAATTGCATTAATTTTGTGTATCATTCATGGTTTTCAATACCTGATGGTAACCATAGGTATATTATTAAAATAGGAAAAGGGTGCGTGACTTTTCGAACACCCGCCTGCCTACATATATACTCGTACTTGGCCCGTAGAAGAGGGAGGTAATACGTGTTGAACTATATTAATCAAAGTTATCAATTTACAGACGACAAAAATTGAATTTATTCGAAAAAGAGACTTAAATATTGTTGTTATGTTTTACTACACATAGTAATTGTTAGAAATTATGGACGATAAATTCTAGTTAATGATTTATGAGGTATCAGTTTTATAGTCATGGTGGGCTCTTCTGATAAATGGAATGTCAATCGAATTGTTAGCAGTTTCCAATGTTATACATATATGTACGAGTATATGGCCTATTTTCTGTCTTGAATTTTCATTAGCCTGCATTTTTCAGCCAATAATCTCAATTATTATAGTTCGTCATAACAGTTTTGTCGCATCTGGACGTAATAATATTGACAATTGATTCGATGATAATTACTGTAAATCAGCTAGAGGAATAATGTCAAGGGCTTTGGAAACTAGTTATGTCGTTGCTTGCTATACTTGATAAAATAACGTAAAAAGAACTAAGAATAGGTTGTCGTTAATCTTGTCAGTGACAATACTTGTTAGCATTAGTTCGGTCGTCAACTTTTGGATGCTAGTTAAATCACATTTTTTATTCGATCGAAATAAAATACAGAAGAAAACATTTTGTAACTACATCAATTTATGCTTTCTCTTAGGTTTCAGTTTTCTAAATAATTTTATATATTGGACATTGAAGATAATACATAGTGATCTTTAAAAAATGTACAGTAGTCTGAATAATAGGTATATACAACCTTTGTCTAAATTTCGAAGCTAGCTTTCACATTTTTATATAGTTAGCGGTAGTTAATTTATTGATTATCAATTAATTAATTGTGGGTTGTTTTAAAAGACAAAGTCTATTCTGTAAAGTCTAGTAACGTTGCTGAACTAAAGGAAGGAATAACTCATGCATGCAATGAGATAAGTCCAGAGATATGCCAAACAGTAACAAACAGTGTCATCCGTCCGTCGCTATCAAGATTGTATTCCTCTTAATTCCAAACAGATTGAGCATCAGCTATGATAGACATTTAAATTATGTATTGTGTAACTTATTACATAGCTATATTGTCACCTCATTACTGTAAATATAATAAATTTTGGACATATATTTTAGCTTCTAAAATTAGACAAAAGTTGGGTTCTAGAACTTATGCGCCACTCTGTATTTTTAGTTTTTTTTATATATTTCATGTCAACAACATGCAGGCTATTTTCTCAGCTAAATCGGGGGTTGAATAAAATTTTCTCAACTTTGCTCGATCTCCAGCGTCTTTTCTTGAAACTCTGCATATGTACCTATATTCTCCTCTACTGCCTTCTCTGCATATTCTCCTCTACTGCCTTCTCTGCATATGCTCCTCTACTGCCTTCTCTGCATATGCTCCTCTACTGCCTCCTTTGATGTCAAGATTCCCTTCTCACCCAATCATCTTCATCCTTCCTCAGAACATGTCCTATCTCACCTTGCTTCTTGGTGATCATATTCATCACTAGTTCTATTCCCATCACGCATCTTTTTTCTTTCTATCGGGACTCTACGCATCGGTTTTTGGGACC
The DNA here is from genome assembly GCA_034780595.1 of Parotoplana pacifica. Classification (NCBI taxonomy): domain Eukaryota; kingdom Metazoa; phylum Platyhelminthes; order Proseriata; family Otoplanidae; genus Parotoplana; species Parotoplana pacifica. The sequence goes on from JAUYWI010082676.1 coordinate 9,647, forward strand.
CATGTCCTTTAGGAATTTATAGTTTTGTGTGGTTTATTGAATATTGACTGCAGTCACGCCCTCTATCTGGGACAGTCGACCCGAGCAGCAAGTTGTTGAATTGTGACGCGCGTCAACCATGTCACATGCGGAGTCTAGAGAATCCCGATTGCCTTGAGGAACCAAGGGATACCTTTCTTCTAGTTTTCCTGATCATGCTTCAAAGGAATATATTAATAATAATATTAGGCACTATTTGTAGACAGTACACAAGTTATAATTTATATATACCTTTACTGCACAAAATTACTGTATCGGCTAGTATAGACCTCAATTTATATTTCTATTTCAACAGAGATACAAATAAAACGCATATGATTATGCATGCTTTATTATGTAACATGCAAATAAACGGTTTTAAAAACACTTTTTATCAAATATAAGTGATTGAGTTTTAAAATCGATCTAGCTAACAGATTTTTTTAAATTGACGTCTCGTCAGAAAAATGTGTGTTGTTATAGGAAAATCAATTTCCTGTGAGGTCTGTGACTGTTCATATTTTCATTAGATGTTTCTAGCTAGTATAGCTACCTTTGATTTAATAATAGTTTGTAACGATGGGCGGTTCTAAATACGAAATAAATTTGCTTTGATGGCGAGTTCATTTCATATTTTAGGCCGTGGCTATTAGTTTTTAGGAGCAGCACTGTTTTATTTTTGGAATTTGTTGAACATTCAACTCAAGAAACATTGAAAACGTTTTCACCAAAAAAAGAGATAATTAATTTTACTTCGAAGAAAACAGTTATCCCAGAGGATGCTTAATGTTTAGCTACCTTTAAAACTGTGTAACTAGTTTTGCTCATTGATCATTTTTGGTCCATTATTTGCACAGATATGTACAGGTATGTTATCGTCAATAAAAAGAATGTTAAATTATTTATTATCAACATTTATTTTGCCCAAAAAAATCCTGATAAATATTAATATACCTGGCCTTTTTTCGTTGCATTTCATGTGATCACAAAAGTGCTTTATTCTGGAATTCTACTCAAAGACGTTTGGAATTTTTGAATATGTCAGACAATTATTGCTCTAAGGAAAGTAAAACTTCTATGTTTTTAGACCTATAATTCAGTTAGACATTGCATACAACACGCCATCACGCTAGACATAGTTCAAACCAAATGAAGTATGCTAATTTTATCCGTATGGAATCACATCCTACATACCCATGTCATCTGAAAATATAAATAAATCGATATTTTTTTCGAAATTTTATTGTGTTTTGTTTATGTTAATTTTAAAAATAAAATATATAGCTGTTTTTCAGAAATCAAAATATTTCATTATGGTTCGATCTTTAGAGGGTCCGCTTCCCTTAGAGATGTCATACTTAAATTATTAACAATATGAAGAAGTAGACGAGTTAACTTTCTATAATATATAAACAACTTGAATAAATTTTTGTGTCGTTTAATGTTTACGTAGATGGCCGTCATGATTGTGTTGTAGAGGTTCTGGTTATACCAATGTTTTTTGTCGAAATTGGAGCATGGAAAGTAGGATTTTAGGGGGGAATAAGATTTCTTACTACCAAGATATTTTTTAAACTTAGGTACATTTCTGAGATTCAATTCTATCAGATCTATTTTGTTCTCTGCTTTGTGGCAGATCCATGTCTATGGATTCCACTTTCTCCGCTGTTTCTTATTACGTGCCATTTCCTTAAGATCTAAATATGATACTCTTCCAAGATCCGTTAATATGTTTTTACTTGGTTTACCTATCCAATAATTGAATTTAGTAGGTTCCTTCTTTCATTGATATCGGCTAAGACTTCTTCATTTGTTTTCTTGTCTTGCCATGAGATTTTCTGCATTCTTTTCCATATATCCACATTTCAAATGCTTCGATTTTCTTCTTAACGCTTTCATGTAGTTTCCACATCCCAGAATTATATAGAAGTATGCTCCACGTTAGGGTCTTCACTGTTTTCTTCTTTGTTTCTACTTTCAGACTCTTGGTTAAAAGTTTTCTTGACATCTTTGGTCTGATGTAATTAGTCCTCCCAAATATTTGAACTTGTTATATTTGTTGGCCATTCAGAATAATGTTGACTGAGTCGTTTCCCATTCTTGATATTCTAATTACCTTTGTCTTCTTTGATTTCTTTTAGCTTTATCGTTGAGTTTACATGGAACATAGTCAGTTTTCAATACCTTAGGTCTTGAAGCCATTAAATACTGGCTTACTTACAAAAAGCATGATAATCGTATCTCTACACAATTCATACTTAAAGCTCTTACAGTTATTTTAAAATGTAATACCTTCACCTGGAATAAGCGTTATTTCAAACAAACTAATGGAGTCGCCATGGGCACAAAAGTAGCACCAATTTCCATAGATTTCTTGATGATTGTGTTTTCTTATTTGGAACGATAATTTAGGTGATTTCAACAAGATTACTATTATTCTTAATGATCTTAACTCAAATATTTCATACACCTGTGAACATAGCAAAGTTAGAATTCCTTTTCTTGATGTACTATTATACACAACAAATAATAAAATTGAAACTGATCTATACATCAAACCTACAGATTCCGATAATATACTTTCATTCAAATCTCATCATTCTAGACATACCTACACTTCGTAATATACCATATGTACGAGCTAAACGCATCTATTCCATAGTTAGTGATACTCACTGACAAAAATACCAACTTAACATTCTCAAACAGAAACTGCTTAATGCCAAGTATCCAATCAAACTTATCAATGATGCAATAAGTAAATATTATAATCGTACAAATTCTAAAACTACAAACTCACATTCTGTTTATCCTGTAATCTTCAATATAACAAAAATAGTGTTAATACCTGTATCTAAAATCTGCGAATCTATTAACTCCCTCTCTTATTATCCCAGTACGAGTACGATACTGTATAATAAAAAAGTATACTCATCCTATAAATCTAGTAGCAATATTTTTAATTCTGTAAAATGTAAAAGTTCTAGGATTTATAAATGTAATGAATCTCGTTGTAAAACATGTCCCATAATCATTGAAAGTTCAATAATTACTTTACCTAACACACCTGTAATATTACCTACAGGAACATGAACTGTAAAAGTCGTAACATTATTTATTGTTCAAAGCTTTATATTGGACAAACTACTATACCATTTAGACAACGCATAACTTCACACATACAAAAAACTAATAACCAGAATTAAGGCCAGAATTAAAACATAAAATGTAATTATTTCCATGTTATTTTATTCAATAAATATTATTACGAGTTTTATAGTTCATGTTTCTGTTAGGTAATATTACAGGTCTGTTAGGTAAAGCAATTGTTGAACCTTCAATGATTATAGGACATGTTTTACAACG